>BQNB010154266.1:0-15541 GCA_026074375.1 Tanacetum coccineum | reverse complement strand
CTTACTCTCACGCCGGAGGGTAATCGTGGGAGACAATCCCACGGTAAGCCTAACGGTGCTTTGTTTTCTTAGTGCGCAGGTCTCATACATCAAGACTTAATTGATACAGGAATCGGGGCCTAACAGATCCGTATTACACCTAATTCGGACCTAATCAAGGATCGTCCAACTTTTGTATCAACAATAAATAAAGACATTTTCCCCTCCATTCAAAGAATCTCGAGGTCTTGGATGTCAGCTCGCATCAAATCGACTGGTGTGCTTGGATTTCAAAACCTTTTGATATTTTTTCAGGCTAATGTCAGTGATTTTCTTTTCTTTTTCTCCTTTACTGTAATTTTCTCTTTTTTTCTTTTCTGGGTTGTCCTTTGTATTCCCTCTTTAGGCTCCTCCTTGGAGCCTAGTTTTATTATATCAGCTTTTAAAAGAAAACGTCATCGAGTCTCGCGTCGTCGCGGCCAGCCGAGATGGTCCCCTTTTTTCTTTTTTTTTTGTTTGTGTGTTTTGGTGGGTTTATTTCTTTTTTGTTTTTGTTTGTATGATGTTTAATGTTTATGTTTTTTTAGTTGCAGGTTTGGTGCTGAGGAAGAAGACGAGCCCAAGGTGGGGTGTTTAATATTTATGTTTTTCTGTATTTATAACCATGTTAGTATATTAGTTTATATTATTAGTCTTTGGTGGTTTTTTTTGCAAAGTTAATTCCTTGTATGTTTATATTTTTATGACTTATTTTTTTATGTTTTCTTTTATTAATCAAATCTGAATTTTAGTTTTACCTAAGTAAATGAAAAAAAAAGTATGGTACAGGACGACACCAAAAAGTTGGTGTTATGGAGGGAATGGTGTTTTTGTATGGTGAAAGTATTGTGATGTTATTTAAAAAATTGTTGATGTGCCGGCACTTTTCTTTACGGCATGAGTATGATGGCTCAACGGTACTTAACAGTATAAACATGAAATATTTGGTATGGAAAAAGATCCTCTAAAGTTCATTTGAACTTTAGAGGTAAAGTTTCCTCACATAGATAATATTGGTGCCTACTGCGGGACCCGGGTTTCTTAATCCTTGTGAGGGAGCTTTAGAGGATCCTTATCCATTTGGTATTAATTGATTTAAGAAATGTTTAAACACAAGACAAAGGATGATGATTAGCAAAACCTTCTTTTTTTCGCAAGTAATAACTCTTAGAGCCCAGGATACGGTATAAAAATTGTCGTGTTTTCCTCGAAATCACCATAAGAAAACGCCAAACCCATACCCCACCTTGCGTTTTCGTGCCTCAAGTCGTACTTGCTAGCCCAAATGGTCTGGGAAACGCCACACGACTGCGCGAGGCACCATACCGTGTCTCGCGTTTTCGTGTCGCATTTTTGCGTTATATTATTTTATTTTATTTTTTTATTATTTTTTTATTTTTTTGAAATTTGATTTTTTTGTAACGAATAGAAAATTAAATTGTCTCATACTAGCCGTTTTTTTGTGTTTAATACCCAATTTTTTCAAAATTTTACCTTTTCAAAATCCTATAAATACCCTCTTAAACTTTTATTTTTTTCACACACTTTACCATGCACAACACAAAAAAACATTATGAATCTCGAAAAAGGTTAGTATTATTTAGCAGATAAAAATTTATCCTCGGTGGTCTACATTTGTCAAATCGTTTACTATGGCAAAGGATGAAAAAACAATGAAGTTTAAAAGAGTTCAAGAAAAGATATTGAACGAGCTTTCGGAGTGCTACAAGGTCGGTGGAGAATTATAAAACAATCCACACGATCATATCATGTCAACACTATTAATACAAATAAGCCATAAAAACGTTTATTTCTATTCTACGATCTTCTTGTGTTTCGTCGATAACAATCATAAAATAATTATAAGTAAAAAATAAAATGCCTAAATTTTATACAAATAGTCTTTCTAACTTATTATATCAATCATACATCAAAATTACATTATATACATGTAACTCAAAGTTACTTATACTTTTACTTTTTTCAAAAATATGTAAATTATATTTACATTTTACATCATGCATGACATCAACATGATCTTTCCATATTTAAACTAAATCTTACAAAATTACACAAGATCTTGTAAGATTACACAAGATTTTGGGAGATTTGGCAAACCAAAATCCGGATTTACACTACCAATGACCCGGATCCCTTTTAGAAGGGACCTGCGGGATCCAGTGAACAGTAGCAATTTTTACCTATAAATAGCAAGTTATTTCTAATGTTTTACTTACCCATTCCTCTTACATCTCTCTATTATTATGATATCTCTCTCTAATTTTCAAATCTAGTTTAGTTCCATTTCTCACTTGTAGGTAATTCTCTTATTAAAAGAAATTGTCAATATTGCATACGAGACGATCAAGCTCAAGTTACCTTGTTGCTAGTCTCTTCCATCGTATCAAGATCATCTTGCTGATTCTTATACCTCATTTAGTCATTGTACTTTCATACTTCATCCTTGTAAAAAAATTTGATAGCATTGAGTCAGTTTTACCTTTGTTAGAACCCGATATATAGCTTAGTACCGGAAAAAATGTAAGCGACGTAAGGTTGGTTCTACCTTTGTTAGAACCCGGTATCTAGATTTGTACCAGAAAAAGTGTAAGCGATGTTGTGAGGCTTCTCCACCGGACAAGGAGATTGTGGACTAGTGATTACGAACTCTCGAGTTGGGAACTCGGGGAGTTAAGTAGGGCAAGGAAGGTGTCCTTGTAGCCGAACTACTATAAATACTTATGTCATGGTTCTATCTCTTCTAACTTTATTTATCCTTTACTTGTGCTTATTATCTATTTTATTATTACGTAGAGCAAATCAATATCATTAACTTCACATAAACACGATCTATAAACTTGAAACATAAACTTAAATCGGTAAAACTATTCAACCCCCCTTCTAGTTTTCCACAATTGGCATCAAGAGCAAGGTTACTATTTTTTTAAATATATTGTATATATTAAATCTTTAAACGATCAAATAGACTTGGAAAACTACAAAGAGGGTCAATCTATGCAAATACCATCTCTCTTTGAAGCTAATGGCTTTATCTATTAGAAAAATGGATTTGAAACTTTTGTGAAGTCTAAAGATATTGATCTTTGACATATTATTGTTTATGGTGATTACAAACCTATTTTTAGAAACACTAATACCGGTAAGGATGAAATTCTTCATTACGAAAGTCTAAATGACGATAATAAAAAATGCTTTCTAAAAACAATGAGGCAAAAATGGTTTTATACAACGCTTTACCTAAAAAGGAGTATGAAAGGATCTTTATGTGTAAAATGGATAAAGATATTTGGAACTCTCTTGTAATCACTCATCAAGGTAAGAAACAAGTCAAAGATAGCAAAATACACTTGTTTGTTCAACAATATGATCAGTTTTTATTTTCGACGATGAAACTATTGATTGCGCATTTGCTAGATTAAATACTATAACTACATCTTTAAAAGAACTTGACGAATCTTTTTCAAGTCGTAATAATGTTAGGAAATTCTTACGAGCTCTTCCAACCAAATGGCGTCCAAAGGTGCGGCCACTGAAGAATCCAAGGACTTGTCAACACTACTTCTAGACGAGCTTATCAGCAATTTGAAAGTCTATGAAGTAGTGCTTGAGAAGGACTCAGAGGTATCCAAAAACAAGAAAGAAAAATACAAGTTGCTAGCTCAAAAGCCAAGTAGGTGTCAAGTGACGAAGAAGCTTTGTCTTCAAATAGTAAAGATGAAGAATATGCCATGGCGGTAAGAGACTTTAAGAAGTTATTTAGAAGAAGAGTAAAATTCATCCGACAACCACACGACGACAAAAAGGCCTTCGGAAAGTAAAGGAAGACAAGAGGGGAAAGGTAGATAGAACGTGTTTCAAGTGTGGCGATCCAAATCACTTTATAAGCGATTGTCCCAAACACTCCTACAATGATCAAAAAGCATTTGTTGGAGGGGCATGGAGCGATAGTGATGAGGACGAAGACCTCAATAAAGACGAGATATGTCTTATGGCACATGACTCAAATGAGGTACATTTCGACACCCCTTATTATTGTAGTCCTTCTTTAGATAACGAAACTTTTCAAAATGAATATAACAAGTTATGTAAAATTATTCTTAAGGTAAACAACAAAAATAAGCATTTAAAAACTAAAATTGAACACCTAGATAATGAGGTTTTTGAACTTAAAGAAAGATTAAAAAGATTAGAGAAAATAAGGCAATTAGTGGGGAATGTGAGTCATGTATCGATCTTCTTACAAAAAATGAGTCACTTGCATCCAAACTTGCTAAGTTTGAAAATAGTAGTCATTCTCTACATGAAATGCTTGAAAAATCAAAGATTACATAATGATAAAAAGGGGCTAGGATTCACAAAACATAAAGCTTCGACTAGCAAAGTTAAAACGAGAAAATCTGGTAAAAATAGTGTTGCAAAAGTTACTGTGGTTTTGGCTCAACCGGATCCCTCTGACATGGATCCGGCTAGTGTTAACCAATGGATCCGGGCAACTGTAGCAGCTGGTGCACATTTAAAACCAGTTTTGCAAAATAGAACTGATTTTGTCCAAATAACTAAGAAAACCTCACCTAGTACTACTATATAAAATACCAAACAACCACCGACTTAAAAACTTGGTCAAGGGGTTGGAAAAAGCAAAATCCAAACACGACCTAAAACACCTCTTAGGAGACCAAACACCATTTATCCTAAAAGTAACTATAACCAAGTGAATTAGAACTATTCACCACAACAAGGATACCAATTTCAACCACCCAACTTCACCTCTTGGGGACCATACCTACCATTTCCTTATATGAACTAACCAAACGATATGTATAACGCTAACGGACCTATGAGATATTGGGGACCAAATACTTGAGTTGTTTCATGCTTTTAGTTATATCTAAAGGTTAAATTGAAACCGGATGAATGGATCAAGGATAGTGGGTGTACAAGGCATATGATGGGTAACAAAAGCTTATTCTCTACTTACGAAGCCATTGATGGAGGTAAAGTAGTGTTTGATAGTAACACAAAAAGCAAGATTATTGGCAAAGGTACGATCACTCACGACTCTCTAACTATTAATGATGTTAGTCATGTAGACAATCTAAATTTTAACTTGCTTAGCTTAAGTCAAATATGTAATAAAAAGGACAAAGTAGTCTTTAGTGAAACCGGTAGTGAAATACTTAAAGACGGCATTACCATAGGAAGAGGGATTAGGAAAAATGGCCTTTATGTAATAAAATTTGGTAACTCACCTAAAGATAAACTTTATCTAGCCTCTATAGATGATACTTCGAATCTATGACATCGAAGATTCTGTCACGCCAATATGCGACTTATACAATCGCTATCATCTAAAGAGCTTGTAAGAAATTTACCAAAACTAAAATTCAAAAACCATTTTTGTGATGCTTGCAACATAGGAAAACAAGTTCACGCGAGCCATAAGGCTAAAAATATGGTTTCTACTACTAAGTGTCTAGAACTTTTACAAATGGACTTGTTTGGTCTGTCGATCGTCCAAAGTTATGGAGGAAATTACTATACTTTGGTCATAGTTGAAGATTACTCTAGATATATATGGACAAGATTTTTGAAAAACAAAAATGAAGCTTTCGGTCACTTTGAAATTTTAAGCAAGAAAATTCAAGTTAAAAAAGGTTGTCCCATTGTGTCAATTCGTACGGATCATGGTCGGGAGTTTGATAATGAAGTACAATTTGAAGCTTTTTGTGACGCTAATGGTATTACTCAATATCTCTCTATATACTCCTCAATCAAACGGGGTAGTCGAACATAAAAATAGAACTTTACAAGAAATGAGTCATACTATGCTAAATGAACAATCTATCCCTCAAAATTTTTGGTGTGATAACGCTCGAATTGAGTATATTTTTATAAGCGTTATCCGTGTTTTATGTATGTTATTTGGTTTAACTAACGAGCTTTTTAGTTTATTATTGTGCAAAGTTGTATTTTACATTTCTTAGTTAACCAAGGATGGAAAAATGAAGAAAAGGTAAGGAACCAAAAAAGAAGTGAAGAAATGTGCATGTGTAAAGAATATCCCGCCAAGTTCAAGCTTACGTAACATAATCAAGAAGTTAAAAGTTGCAAATCATTATTTTCCAAGATTCTAAGATGTTCTATGAAGTGTTTTCCAAGAGAAAAGAAGTGGTTGAACATCAACTAAATCAACCACGATCAAGACAAAAGAAAAGAAAAAGTTCGCGCAAGAAATGCTCAAAACCGCAGGTTAAGGTTCAATCATGGGTTTCTTAAACCGCCGGTTGAAAGGCATAACCAACCAAAACCAAAATTCACTTAATTGTGCCATAACTCTTGAGTATGATTATTTGCCCTTATTTACTCCATTTTCCTGAAACTTTATGATACTTGGAGGCTAAGTATTATCCTTAGTGACTAAGTACATGCCTCTCAAGTATATACACACCCATATTGGCTATTTTTTATATCATCAATCATATATCATTAATCACTAATCTCTACCATCATCACAATAAAAAAATCATCCTTTACAAAGAAGAATTCTGGAAATTTAGGAAGATCAAGGAAGCAGCAAATAATGGTTCAAATCATCAAGGAATATCACCTCTGGTGTAGGGATCTTGTCTAATCATTTGTAGTCACATATACTACTTTGTAAGGATCTTTTTGTTGTTTTCTTTCACTAAAAATTCTGAGATTATGTCTTTGTTTGCCATGAGTGGCTAGTTCATTTATGCATTTGTTTAGATGATGTTTATGTTATGATGTTTGCTTTTGGATGACAATTAGTTCTTATCAATTTCAAGCTAATACTAAAATCCAATTATGTTAAAGTTTCATATGATAATTTTTTATCAAACTGGATTGATTTTTAATAGTGTCATAGGTCGAAAAGGTCATTGTTATCAATCAATTGTAGCCTTTTTGTTTATGATTGGCTATCTTTTGTATTGACCATTTCTTAAGTAGTTTGATTAAACAAGAAACTTTTGTGTGGTTATTGGTAAAATTGTGAAACTACCATGAATCGATTTTACTAAATAAGAATTAGTCTTGAATTGAATTGGTTGTGCTTAATGCTTGTTTTAATCTCTATATGATCTTGACGAGGATTATATGTTTTGAAAACAATAGATTGGATTACTCGACTAATTAAATTAATCAAAGTGTTAAGAACTATTGTCATGTGTTGGATAAGCAAACTATTAACCAAAATAATCTAAACAAGTGTATGTTTCTCTTATTGAATTCTTATTATCATCTTATTGTGTTTTCATTTATTTTAAACATATTTGTCACGATCTTTATTTCAAAGCTTACTACCAAAAAACCAAAAAGTCCCCGCGAACGATACCGTCATACAGTATAAACGTGCTACAAACAGATGGGTCATACTTGCCCGTGTGTTTTGTTTCATCTAATTCGGTACTCGTGTTATAAATTTAAAACTTGCTCCAACGAGACACATCAAGTTTTGGGTGTCGCTGTCGAGGACATTGATTTAGTTTTTGTAAGCTTTTAATTTATATTGTGTTTTTCATTTGTTAATTCAGACTTCATTTCTTGATTTGCGTGTCCTAGATAAATTCTCAAAAAAAATATCAGCAGACCCAACCGACGGTTCCTCCCTTAACCGTCGGTTTCGCACCATCAGACCACTCCTCAACCGACCGGTTTTGATTTGTCAGACCAGACCTAACCGGCCAATTACCCCCTAAACCGACCGGTTATCACTCCACAACTAACAAAATTATTTTTTATTCATCTTGTTTTGTTTAGTTGTTTATTTTTAAATATTTGTTATTTCTCTCTTCGCCTAGTTGTGTTTAGAACCTGTATGCGTACAAGATCATTCAGAGAAGAACCAATTAGTCCTCTTTTCGAACCCGAGCGTTTTGTTCATCAAACAATAAAGAAAACCAAAAGGAAGCCTAGTTGTGTTTAGAACCTGTATGCGTACAAGATCATTCAGAGAAGAACCAATTAGTCCTCTTTTCGAACCCGAGCGTTTTGTTCATCAAACAATAAAGAAAACCAAAAGGAAACATCCATTTGTTCTGTTAGAAAATCGTCAACCAAGAATCAAATATCCATCGTCTCTTAACCTTCTTGAAGCGAAAGTCATTTATAATCCATTTCACAATCTACCTTTTCTCATAGCTGACGATCAACCCATATAGGGAAACAACCGAGCCGTAGCACCCACTCCCGGGGCTGCTATCTTCGCGGTTGACCTTGGAGACAATTTCTCTGTAAAAAGTCATCAGATTTCCATGATTAAAGACCTCCAATTCGATGGTCGTGTGTTGGCCGATCCGCATAAGCACATCGCCGAATTCATCTAAATTTGTGGCATGTTCCGATATGGTAACACTAATGTTGACTATCAAGCTTAAACTCTTTCCGTCATCTCTTGCCGGAGATGCAAAGGTATGGTATAATGAATTAAGTCACGGAGTTATCTCTACTTGAGAACAAATGAGAGAAGCTTTCGTAAGCCGTTTATTTCTACCCATAATGTTTGATCGAATCATTGGAGAAATTTGAGGATTCACTCAACTTCCAAATGAATCACTTGCCAAAGCTTGGCTTCGCATGAAAGATTTACTTCGAAGTTGTCATGGACATGGTTTAGGAAAAGGAAACATTATCCAAATCTTTTACCATGGATTTGAAGATGCTACTCAAGAAATCCTTAATGCTGGAGGAATCTTCCTCTATAAGACCCCTAACGAGGCCTACAAATTACTCGAGGACCGAGTACTTTTAAAACTCGATTGGTCTAAGGATGCTAAAAATAAACCTCCAAAGAAAACCATTTCTTTCGCTGAAGGTTCCGATCACTCAAAACTTATGGAGAAAATGTAAGCCTTAACCACAAAGACTGACACACAATTAAATGGAAGAATAAATTACACGTTTCATCCCTATGGTTTATACCAAATAACACTTTTAGTCCCTATTAGATTTTAAATACACCAATCATCCCTAATTTTCAAACTACTATGGTCCCTATTTTGTCAAAATAGGGACCAATTGTGTAATAAATTTGTTTGAAATGAGTTACACGGATAGTCTATATTTTCCATAATAGGAACTATCAATGATACATGTTTGATAAAATAGGGATTATCTTTGTAATTAAAATCAAATACGGACGAAACATGCAATCTAAGTAAACCATAGGGACGAAACATGTAATTTATCCTAAATGGAATTAAAAGAGAAATGAAGTAAATGCGAGATGGATGTACAAAGTGTGGAGGACCTCATTCGCCATCGAAGTGTGATGATAAACCGAAGGGAGGACCTAAAGAAGAAGAAAATTATGCTTATAGAGGATACCGTTAAGGAGAATATCGAGGAAACTACTATGGTAGGAGTTTCAAAAATTGGCAAGACCGTCAACCAAGAGATGACAACTGTTATTCACAACCTCGTGATGAAAACAATTCAACTCCACCAACACCCGAAAGGAAATTCGAGGAATGCGATTTCGAAAAAACCATGCGAGAATTCATGGTTGCTCAAATATCATCAAACGATTTCGTCAAAAACCAATTCTTCAATCTAAAGACAAAAGTCAAACAAGGACTAAAGAATCAGCAAGCTGCGATTCATGACCTTGAAACCAAAGTTGGTCAAATTACTAACCAAATGGCTACTAGACCAACTGGTTCTCTTCCGAGTAACACTTAAACTAATCCAAAACCCTCATCTGGATCAAATGATAAAGCTTATCGTCCACTACTGCCAAAACCAAGCATGTGAATGTCGTCTACACACGCAGTTGTACAACATATGATCCACCAGCAAATCCTAATGATAAAGTCACTGTTATCCATGATGACAGTGATGACAAAGTTGAGGAGAAACATAAAGAAGAAAACCCAACCCCTTTCGCCCCTAAACAAACTAAACCAATTCCAATGAAGGCATACAAACCTAGAATTCCGTACCCTCAACGCCTAAGAAAAGAAAAGATAGAAGAGAAATATGGCAAGTTCATAAACATGATCAAATAAGTTAGGATCAACGTATCCCTCGTTGATGTTCTAGCTGGTATGCCAAATTATGGAAAATTTCTGAAAGAACTTATAAGTAACAAGAACAAGTTGGAAGAAATATCCACTACTTTTCTAAATGAAGAATGCTCTGCCATCATTCAAAACAAAATTCCACCAAAACTTATAGATTCGAGAAGCTTTCTAATTTCATGTACTCTTAGAATCACCATTATGTATAATGCCTTGGCTGACCTTGGTGCAAGTGTCAACCTTATGTCATACTCATTGTATGTCAACCTTTCAGGTGGTACTAGCAAACCCACTAGGATGTGTAAATGTTTAGCTAATCAATCCTATCAGTATCCTGTGGAGTGGCTGAAAATATGCTAGTCCAAGTTAGGCAATTCATTTTTCTAGCGGATTTTGTAATTCTTGAAATGGAGGAAGATAGTAAAGTCCCTTTTATTTTGGGAAGACCGTTCTTGTACAGCGCTGATGCTATAATTCGTGTCAAAGGTAAAGAACTTAATCTCGAAGTTAGGAATGAAAGAATCACTTTCATGATCAACAAAGCCATGTGATTGTGTCGTAGTGAGGTTGTTATTTTAGTTATTCATGTTTTACATTTATATTTTGCCTAATTTACCTAAAACAATACTTTAACGGGCAGTGTACCTGATCAAATGTAGTTTTGTTGGTAAGCAGGGTATCGATCACTATGAGCGAGAAAGTTAGTCTTTACTTCTATCAATATTTTGGTTAACTAAGCTAAGTTAATTTAAACTATGTTAATTCTATTATGTAGAAAACTAGAAGGGGGGGTTGAATAGTTTACTGGTTAATTTACCGTTTTAAAAATTTGCTTAGAAAATTGTTAGATTCGAGTTATATGTCAATCAATCAACCGAATCACAACTAAATATATAATATAATGAACTAAGTAAGCAATAACAATAAAGAGATAGAGAAAGAAACGATCAAACCAAGACACTAAGATTTATAGTGGTTTGGAAATGAAGCACCTTTTCGTTCCTACTCCACTCCCCGAGTACTCCACTCTAGATTTCACTATGTCAACAAGCTCCCTTTAGGAGGAGAAAACTGTTTACACGTTGCTTACTTTCTTTTTTGACACTAAGCTAGATGTCGAGTCCTAATCTTAGCTAGAACCAATCTAAGACTTCACTAAGTCTTTACACACTCACAAGATATATATACCCTTGGATTGACACATAATCCAAATCACACCAATACACAATTTACACACTTGGATCTACACACAATCTAATTTACACAACAACACTAAATATATGTAATGAAGATTTGTGATCTTGAGGAGGAAGAGAGAGATCACTTAATAACAATTCGTATATAGAAGAATACGATTGTTCTTCTCTTGCACTTGATTAAAAGAAGAAGAAGAAGAAGGGATCAAGATATGTGTTTTAAAAAGATATGTGCTTTAAAAAGAAAGGAAGAAGAGAGAAAAATGGATCTGAGAAAATTCGTGGCAAGAGGTTCTGTTTTTCAGATGGGGTGGCCCAATATTTATAGGGGACAAAAAATGACCGTTGCTGGTGGCGGTCCCAGCGGTCCCTTATATATAAGGGGGCCGCCAGGCCTAAAAGGGGGCCGCCACTAGACTCCGCTCCCTTTTTTTGTCCTTTTGTGGTGAATGTTGTATCTGTTATAAAACCTTCTATTTTGAGAGAAAATTTGAATTTCAAATTTTATGTTTTTAATAAAACATTTCTTTTAATGAATAATTTTTTTTTATATTATTATAAAAACACATTTGTAGAAATGTAAGGTTTAAGAATTTTTTTTTTCTTGGTTACTAATCATGTTTAATGATTTGTTTATCCATACCTTAAGTGATTAATCTTAGAAAAAGAATTTTATGATTAGTAATTTATAAACGTTTAATTTTATCGTAAACGTTTTCACATTTTGTTATTATCAAAACATTGAGAGGTCGAAAAATATAAATAACGTTTTTAGACATTATTTGTATTAACAATCTCTCCCTTTTTGATGATGACAAAACATAAACTCATTTAGTATAAAAATAGAAGTTTATAAATTATTAATGAGTTTAATTCTTTTTCTCCCCCTTTTTGTCGAATCCAAAAAGGTTGATCGTCAAGTCGTAGAGGAGAGAAAGAAATCGACGATAAAAGACTCCCCCTTGATGTAAGCTCCCCCTTGTTCGGGGCACCAAGGGATCGATCTTACGATAATTTGTTTGCTACAAAACAAGGTTAGAAGTACAAGTGCAAGCAAATATGGCATGACAAATATCTTAAGAGTATAATCCACACATTTAAAAACTCATAAAGTAAAGTGCATTTAAATTCATAAAGAAATCATATATAGTCACAAGGACAATATATATGATGATACAAGCATGAGATAATCATAACTAAAACACAACATATTAAAGCATCTAATGAAAGTAAACTAGTAGATGATTCTTGACTTCATGAGGATGTTTCAAGGAGAGTTGGTAGTGATGGATGAAGGGAAAAGGGTTGAGGGCCCAATGATGAGAGATTTGATTCGATTAAGGTCATCTTTTAAGATATTGAATACTTTACGAGTACCCAGGCAACAATGACAAAAGTCAGAATAAAAATTGATTTGGTCGAGAAAAGGAGGATGCGTTAATGGTGAGGAGGGAGGTAAACAATTAGTTGACTCAATTGCATGTTGAATATTGATATCAAGAAGATTTGAAAGGTGTAGGAGTTCGTGCAAATGGTTCATACTATGATTTTGAGTAGAGATTTTTGGAGGTAAGTAAGAGGGTGTAGTGTTTAATGAGTTAGGAGAAGTAGGCAAAGGAGTGGTATCAAAGATTGGAGAGTTTGGAGAAGATTTAGGTAGTGAGTTGTTTGGAGATAGAGGAGTTGAGTAAGGCAAGGAATGAGTGTTTCTCTAAGGATCTATGATTGATTTGTAAGACTTTTCACCATAGTTTCTAGGAGATGACATATTAGGATTGAGAAGTGTTGGGTGAGTAGTGATGAAGAATATGGTGTTCATATATAAGAAAATATATGGCAAGGCATGGTATACTAGTGTTGAGGTGTAAGAAATTATTTTGATAATAAGGGAAATGACAGCTTTTTATCAAAAGGTTAGTCAAGGGCTCAGAAAAAGAGAAATGACTAAAGAGAAATGTGTTAGCTGTTGGCGGTCCCATAATGTTTTGATTCTCATCTTTGGTAATTTCTATTGAAGAGTAAAATTCAAGTAGAGAACTTGGAAAAATTTCTTCATGGAGTTTATATATTTTTCCAAGTTTGATAATTTGAAAGAGGTTTTGAACATTATCGTATTTAGTAGATTTGGAGGATATAGGGTGACTTTCATGAATTGATCTAAATTCTAGGTTTTGAATGATGGGTTTTAAGATATCAAGAATATATTTTTCATCAGAGATTGTTGGGATGTATGATTTAGTGTATCGTAATTCATCTTCCAAATTCATTTCACCTGTAATTAAAAGAGGATAATTTTAGTCCGGTTCCTTTACTTAACAAGATGTCTAGTGTGTGCATATATGCAACAAATGTAGAGTAACGATTAATTTAAACAAGCGAGTTAATAGCATACCATAATGTAGAATTAACCCTAGATTGCTTGTGGACCCACTTCATTCGTTTTGCCATGTAATAGGCAAGATTGAATCTTTCAGAGTGTACGGCACAGTAAATGCATAAACAAAGACCGCTGGAAACATGATCCCGATTACCCCCAAAACAAAAGACTTTTTCCCAGATGATTTTACTCTAAGGTTTCAAATGTTGGTTTGATTTCACGAGTGAGAATTGATAATCATCGAACATCAACTCTCTCCTCTGACGCCCCCCTCTTACCCCGGCGACCGACTTGACTTCTCTCGATCAATTCGAATAGACGAAATGATGTCCTCGATGGAAGGAGGGTTGGTTTGATATGGAACATCCAAAGGGATACCATATGAACTCATAAATGTCTCTATCTATCGGTAAAGGACACCGCTCCCTTCACAGGGATGTCAAGATTTTGAGCAAAATTTCAAGTCAGGAGTAAGGTGACAGAGTTGATTTTGATGACAATTAGAAAAACATTTGACTTCGTCGGAATAATACTCAAATGTTTGACTATAAAACTCGAGAATAAAACAAGGACATTTTGATTCATTGATTTAACAGAAGCACTTAAACTCGACAAAATGAGAAACAAAGACGAGCATAGTTTAGATCTATAAAGTATCAAAAACCCACCCGACCCTCGTGAATGTAATCGTTCTTCAAGGTTTCTTTAGGGTTTTTTTTTTTTTTTTTTCTTTTTTTTAAATTGGAGAACGAAATTATGTTTGAATTTAGGGATATAGTGTCTGGTATTTTGTAATCTTAGAAGATTTGCGAGACATGATTTCCTAGAAAAGGAGAATAGAAATAACAATTTATACTTTTTCCATGTAAATTTGTCATGAGCATGTTTCTGTGTGTGCCTAAATGTAAACAATTTGTAGAGTATACGATATTAACTCGACCCTAAATTTATAAAATTAGAGTTAACCATACGTGACCTTAGTTTGATTTTGGCTCTAACACAAACAAGTCGCAAAAATACATATGAATTTGTATTATCGAAATTTGCGGGCTCATAAGATCATTATTCATGTGTTGAAAATGTTAAAACGTTTTTAGGTTGGATTAACAATGTATAACAACAATTTTATTATGTTCCTAACGTGAGTGATTTGAAAATAAAATTAGGGTTTTGATTCGAAATCAATTTTTCAACAAATTCACAAATGTATGCAAATCCTATATTTATGGGAAGCATATTAGTTATACATTATATCCTAGTTGTCTTAATTGTACAAAATTAAAAGAAAACACAAAAATCTCCAATTTTAATTTTTAGTGTTCATCATGAGCCCTAAACTCAAATTGAAATAAAATAGATGAAATGACTTACAATTGATGATCTTTGTGATATTGGGATTGATTATTAGTGTTGATTTGATCTTCAATTGATATTTTAATGGTTGAATTTGAGTTTTGGTAGGTTTTGGGTCGTGTTCGTCAATGGCAGCAGATAAAAGAGTGTTTGTTTTTGTGTTTTGAAATTTTTTGTTTAAGTGTTCCATATTATGGTCTGCTGATGGCGGTCCCAAATATATCGGGGGCCGCCTATATAGGGGCATCCCTCAATAAAGGGTATTGGACTTGAGTTTTTGACGAAAATTTAACAAAGATGAGTGACATTTTAAGTTGCATTTCACGAATTAAAAATGCTTAAAGTACTTCGGATGAAGTATTCAAGTTGTCATGACACGGAATGGAACACGGACTAGAATCGAAACTAGAAGAATGAGAAACGGACACATAAGGTTTATGGAATGTGTTCCACCATTCCTAAACCAAGACGTAGATAGTTAAACGATTCACGTTTAAGGGGTTTAGTAAGAATGTCGGCGATGTTGTCGACGGACG
>BQNB010154265.1:0-15541 GCA_026074375.1 Tanacetum coccineum | reverse complement strand
ATATTATTGTAATAAAGTAAGTCCCATATGGTTTAGAAATTGCAAAAGTTGTGAATTATCAATCGTTGATTACCTTTTGTTAGCCTCAAAATATATTGAGTCGAACAATGGAAGTTCGTTCATTATATTAGGTCTCGGTCACTTAATTAATTATACGTTGTAATAGGCTACATGGGTAAACGGGCTCTTAAATGTAATCTAACCGGTCACGTGTATCTGGCGAAAGCCCAAGTAATCCCGAGCCCGGCCAGTAGAAATACCAAGGCATGAAAGCCTCTTGGTATTAAGTATAAATACCCCTCTCCAAGTATGGAGAGGGTGTTGATTCTCATTTGTTATTTTCTCATTTGTAAGAATTCAACCAACTCTTATTTTTCTCTCTATCTTTCTCTCTCTAACTTCTCTCTACAATTCTTCATATCTTCTCATCTTATTTTTTCTTGTTTCAATAATGAAGTGAAGTGATATTGGGTTTCGACAGATAAGTGTGACTCAAAGTAGCGAAATGACTCTCCTTTATGCCATGCTCATCACTAGGATTTTTAAGTATATTCGGTCCAAACAACCATACCCCTTGTCTAATGACTTTCAACTTGTGGACCATGTCATGATCCCCCTCTCCAACAAAAGAGTCTTTCGGCTCAAATCCAAGGGCAAAAGGCCACATCTACCAACTCCAACTCCCTCCACTTCCACCTCATCCGACTCACCTACTCCAAACCAAGGAGTGGGAAATGATCCCGTGAGTAACTATACTCTTGATCCCATTGACTACATGAACCAACTTTCGCCCATCGAAGGAGGAGAATCCCTGGAATTCAAACAAACTAAGGGCTTGTTTAAGTGCCTCTTCCACTACCTTTGCAAGAAGAAGTAGAGTTTTCTACTTGGGAAAAACATCATGGTGTGTCGTTAAAACTATGTATGGGTATGTTTAAAACTATTTGTATTATGTATGGTATGCTAGATAACTCGGATAATGTGATGTGTGCCTTTTTATCCCTCTATAATATTTGAACCTATCTAGAACAAGTAGAATGCAGGTTATACGCTCGTCTAACATTAGCTTGTGACATCTAGGAACTATTTTAACGAAAATCTTCCTTTTGACAATTGCTTTAAGGAGTGTTTGGCATAAATTCGTTTTGTAGAAATTTAGACACTATTAGGACCTTTTAAGTAATAAAGCATCTTCTAGACTAAAATCCACTAATCTCTTGCCAAACACATTAGACTTCTAAGAATTTTTTGAGAAAAATCGAATTCCCTTGTTTGTGCCCTGTACCAGCCGGTGCTGTTTGCAGCAAGGCGGTTCCATAGACCCAATGGAACCGGCCAGCTGGTTCTACAGTAGCGTATCCTTATTTTTGAGGACACCACTTTTTAAACCAAGCCTCTAAATATGCTTAATAGGAGTGTCTCATTACTGCTAGGTAGTTGGCTTTGCCTTGTTTGACCTTCTTTGCTCTCTAATGATTATGTTTAAGCCTTTTCTAGTGGTTTAAGCATTAATTGCTTATGCATGCACTTTCACTATAAATTAGGACCTAATCTCCTTTTTACTTGATCACGGTTGATTCTATTGATTACGACATTTCTTTTGTCTTGGTAAAAACAACTTCAATGTTATCATCTTTAAGTCTTTGGAAAAACCAATGATTTTTATATATCTTTATCTCTTGATTATGCTCCTGTGAGGACTTTAGAGTTGGCGGGGAATATTACTTTACTCATGTAACATTTCTTCACTTTTTCATTTATTTCCTTGTTTTTCTTCCATTTTCAACTTTGGCATATAAGAAGACAACATTATAACTTTGGCATAAAATACGAGCTTTAAAAAACTCGTTTTAGTTTTAAACAAATAGCCATGCAATATAATATTATACGAATAACGCTCCCTAAAATTATACTCATTTGAGCGTTTCAAATTTCTCCCACAGACTTAAACTTTGCTTTGCCCTCAAGCACAAATCTAGAATTTTAATTAAAAAATTATCACATGGTACATAATGATGATTAGGAAAAATGCGATGGCAAATCTACCAAAGTACGAGTACAAGGGATAGATTCATTTTTTAAGTTTTGAGATGATAAAACCGAGATGTTTGACAATACCCGAAGGTTTTCTTGCTTGATAAACATGTCTAAGTACCTCACGAAAAATAAATGAAGTATAATTCACTCAACACTCATTTATTTAGGTGGTGGAGTATATAAGATACTCATTGCTCAGTCATGACCAAAATTTATTTTACTTTTAGGCTTTACATAAAAACAACAAAAACTCACGGAGGTGGCCCCCCATCCCCATAAGAAAAGTGGTAAACCTCTAAAGGAGGGGACTTTTATTTGGTTGTAACGTTAGGCTAAGGGTTAATTATTTTTAATTAGGGGTATGGATAGGGGCATTGGATATTACTAGTAAGAATTAAAAGAAATATAATACAAAGTTCAAAAGCCTAAGGTTCAATTTGTTTTTGCTAGTCAATGATGTGATGTCTGGTTTGTATGGTATATTTAAGTATGATTCAGGTTTTATATTTATATTTTTCCAACCTAAACCAAAAAACAACACTTTTTAACGGGGATTGTGTAACCCGTATCGGTAGTACGTTTCATGGTAAGTAGGGTGGTCAAATTACTTTAAAGCGAGGTTTAAATCTCTATCAATTTAATTAATTCATGGTTATCTAATATTTTATCGTTTTAATTCTATTCTAATTCTAAAACCTATTGTTTAAACCTATGTCAGTCTAAATCCTAATTTCTAACGGGGAGAAAGGGAAAAAAGGGGGAAAAACTCAAGACCAATTTTTTTTAAACTCTAACCACAACATCATAACAATCCGAGCACCTTATCACTTTTTTTCAGCCCCTGAGAGACGGCACACGGTTTGGTTGGTGATTGTCTATAAATCAATTCAAGGCACTTTTAACCTACGCAAGTAGCTAATTACCAAAGGAATAAAATATTAAAGAGGCGGTCAAAAACCTTACTATAAGAAAATCTGTTTTTTATTTATTATATTAAACCATATTTAATCTGATTTGAACGTTGGTTTGTTTATTAAGTGCAATGTTTTCTTCTCTTAAGGTTGGCATATTCATTCTTTAAGGGACTTAGGCATTTTACATCAGTCCTATGACCTAGAGACATTTTTAATAATTCTGTCTCAATTTAAAATAGCATCCGCATAAAATGCATCCGTATTGTGATTATAATCTATTCTTAGGGATAATTAATATTAATGCAATGGTGATCTTGTTTAAACCCTAGCTCATAGAGACTTTAAACACATCTTACCGCTAATTGGCAATCTTACCACCTAGTAGCTCAACTTGTCCATCAACTCATCCAATGAATCAAAACATTACTTGTCTCAATTATCTAGGTCCACTTGCTAAGTCAAACACGATCAATAAAAAACCATTGGCAATATCCAATTAATTGTTAGCTCGAAGCTTAACCTAGACACAGAATTTAGAAGGACAATTATTTGTTGTAAACTTTATTTATTTCTTAGATGTATAAATTACTATTATGGGGAGACTATATCCTGGACTCTAGAATCTACCTTGGTCTGTTTGTCACTGATCCAGTTGATACATGGATTAGGTTCGCATTATTACAAAAGCGTTTGGGTATACAAGTATAAATTTGATTATATAACATTAAACAAGCACTCAACGATAAAATCAAGAAATCGAGGTAAAATAAAACTAAATAACCCGACATCATATCTTTATTAATAATAACTAATTACCCGAAGGTATTAGCCTTCAAATGTCATAATAAAATATACTAAGAGCAATAGTTGATTTAGCCAAGGTTAAACTAATCGGTTACGAATTTTAACCCGAAAAACTAACGATTACTAAAGTATACGGAATGTACCACGTTGTCTCTATGGAAATTGAAAATTACGTTTGCTCGTACCTACTTCTTGCTCTTTTTCTTTCTCTGAAAATCGACTTTTGTGGTTTTTAGGTATCGAGAATATAATTTAGCCACTTTTTTTAAAACTCGTTTTTTGAGAGTTTTCTATTTATAAGGACTAGAAGTTGGTTGGATACGGCGGTATCCAACAGTGTTTGGATACGACGTTATTTATTGGGATCTTTTCTTAGAGTAGGGGACCTCGCTTGCTATCTTCCAGAATATTATTATTGATTCCAATCTTGGAATATGGCGTTATTGATTCTCTCTGGATACGGCGTATTGATCTTTATTCCTCTATGTGGTCTTTTGGTGAGTGAAGGCACAGCATACCCTAAATCTTATTATCCCCCCCAACCTCCCACGCGTTACGCCTTTATCTTCCTTAAATAGATACGGCGTATTGGTCTTTTTAAGAAATAGTAAATATTCAAAATATCTTCATTTAAGTTCCATATGTCGCCTTTTTGCTAATTTCACCCAATTACTCAAACTACTTACTTGCAATTCTCAAATATAAACGGATTTTTAAAGTAACAATTCCCCCCCCTTTTTTGCACTAACTATACAAAATGGGTTATATCGGTTAGTGGGATGATAAAAATGATGTGCTATAAAATAGACGTTATTTGATGTCATCAAATATTCCCCCCGCTTGAATCCTACTGTCCTCAGGTGAATTTCGAAAGTTATAAAAAAATGTATCCCTAAGGATATTTCTGTGTGTTAAAGCATTTTTTTTGATCTATTACAAGTACACACAACAACCAAAACACCTTCACGAAATAAGAAGATTGATAATCACTTCAAAATCACTCAAAACTAATCTATGTTGGGGTTAACATGTAATTAAATCACTTCAATTGCTCGGTCTTGACGAGGTTGAGGTATTTTATCATAAGCTTGGCTAGGGATACACTTCTCCACCTCTAAGCTAGGAGTTAAAAAGTTTATAAAGGTTAAACATATGGTTTTTTTTTTTGTATGGAAAAGGGCGTCACGGTTTTTTGTTTTTGATCATTCTACAATCTTTTCACCAGAAAAAAGTACCCCACTCCAACAATGGCAGCTTGAACATGTAAGCACACATACACACCCGGAACGTCAGGATAGACATGTGTATTCTGTTCGATCACCATCCGCATCTGAATTTAAACAACCGGTTAGGATGAAGGAATGATTAGAGGGTAGGAAACCTTCTAACTTTACACATAAAAGTCATAACCATACAAGTTACAAAAGGACATGCATACATAGCCGTTAACGACAGTAACTCAGACATGCATGTTCGTTTTATTATCATGGAATCCTCATTCGCGTAAAAACCAACGGCTAATCATCACGGTCTGTGAGAGGGAAAAAAGAGTATAGAAAAAATTGTTGGTTAAATAAAAAAAGAAAAGATAAACAAAATATAGATTAAGGACTGAAGATAACAAGTTGCTAGACACTTATTCGGACCGTTACCATGGATAATGAACAAGTATTTACAAACATCAATGATCATCGGATTTAAAAAACACAAACAACCGCTAAGTTGGCGTATCCCGCAGACGGTCAACTTTCCAATCTTCCCAAAAACATTACATATCTTACAAGGGCACGTGGCAGATTATCTTTCCACTTTTACCCATACTTCATACATCGTTGAATTTTGTAGACGTATCAAGAAAATAATCGATCCTTCGGTTGTTTGTAATTCCTTTGGTTAGTTCCTTCGGTTATTCCTTTGCGAAATCGATTCATCTTCAAACTTTTCTTTCCTCTTTTTTGTATTTTTCTTTATTTTTTTTTATTTTTTTTCAGCTAAATTTACTTCAAATTCTCTCGGTTTGTTAGTTTCACTATCTTCAAAGATCATAATAATTCTGGATAATTTCTTCGATAGATCATCGTCTTCGGATTACACCATTATTGTGGACGGTAGTAAAAATCACTGATCCTTTGACTCTATATACATTCCCATTTGCAATGCGGCAATTTTCCAACAGTACCAAAGATAGACTAAATCGAACAAGGATCGGGAAATATTAAACTTTTACACCTTTTTAAGCAACTTAGCAACTGTAATATTAAATTAATCTAACAGGTCATGTTAAGGGTTTGTGTAAGGGTGTTTAACGAAACAAATAGTTGGTGTAAATTCACTTAAATGGATTGGTATACGGGTTGTGTCTAGTGGGATCTTCACTCTAAAGATGAGAGGTTGGAAAAACAAAAAAAAACGAAAAAAATGGGTTTTTTAAACTGGGAGGTTAAACTAACCGGTTTGTAGTTAGTTTTAAATAGCAACATGTAAAGGCGATTTGGTGGTGTAATCCTTAAAATTTACATTTTAAAAAAGTTACCCTCGCATCATAAATCATAGTAACTTATCATTGCGGTCTCATAGTGATACACCAAGCCAAGTTCTTAATGGTCCTACAACATCACCGGGCACACTCATTATTTTATGGAATTAGGGTATTGTTCAAACATTTGGAAACGGAGGGAAAGGTTAAAAATATCTCCTCACAATTTATCTAACAGGGATATAGTGTGCGGGTTTTATGTAACATGTAAACTTTACAAAAGTATGCTTGAATTTTTTTTTTAAATTATTTGAGCATATTTAAGATTTTAGTCCGTTGAAATGAAATTAGGGTCACAAGAAAAACATTTCAAATTCATCCCCCACTTGAATTATACAACGTCCTTGTTGTATATTATAAAACATTAATTACAGGAATTTAAAAATGAATTTAGAATGAGGAAACCTCCCCTGATTATGTTGCTCGGTAGGATTCTTTCCAAGTTGGGTTTTAGAGTGCAAGATTATGTTGTAACAGCCGCCTTGTAAAGTTTTCAGAAGATCCATACTTCTAAGATTTCCAAAATTTTAAATTCTCCACCAATATTCGTCGATATTTCTTTCTCGAGGTCCTGTAGAAAATATAGGAAGAACATGTGTATTCCTATCTTGGTACCTACGGTTAATTTAAACTAAAACTAAAAACAATATAAATTACGAGTCAGTCCTTGTGGATACGGCGTATCTGTTTAGTGACTACGCCGTATTATTCAAATATCTGATTTATTTAATGTTTTTAAGTTGTAACTAAAAATAAATAGATTGTAACCTCCAGATGATCATGCGCCGTATGGTATGGAGGCCAGATACACCGTATTTGGATGTCTGGGGAAGACGACTCTCGAATTAAAAAAATTAATTAAAATAATTTTAAATTAAATATAACAATCGGAGTTGTTCTCTCGAGAAGGCAACTTTTTGGTTAGCCCAACAAAAGAAGTCTCGGTCACTCATGTTGTTTTAGTAATTACTAGCTCGTTAATTAATGATCTTTAATGTAATCGGTAGCCGACCAAATTAAAAAAGCCCCAAAAAACCTAATCCAAAGGCCCAGATGGCCGGCCCCCTTTGAGGGGTTTTTTAATAAAATTTATTCCTTCCACAGTCAGGTTTTTAGGGTTGTGATGTGATGATCTCTGTAAACACAAAACTCATATCTCTTGTAAGTTTAATCATCCTTCATTATTTTTCTTTCCAGTTTTTTTCTTGATCTTTAAACCTCAATCTTTCTTATGAGATGAATATTTATTGGTAACATCTCAATTGGTATCAAGAGCCTAAGTGCAGGTATTTTGTCTTGTTGTGTTTAAATTTTTTTTTTAGTTTACGGGTTAATATTCACGGTTATGTCCCCCACCCCAGACACGGTATCACCGGGTACTATTCATCAAAAAAAAAAATCGGCTTATTTTTTTTACAAACTTTCGGCTGGTTTTTTTTTTTAAAAAAAAAAAAAATTTTGGTTTATTTAAAAAAAAAAAAAAATTTATAAAAAAAACAAGGGATTCGGCATATTTATTTAAATAAAGAAGGAAGGATCCTATATTTTTGGAAAAGTATAATACTGTTTCTTAAAAATCAAGTGAATTTGATTTTATCTTGGCGGTTAATTTTGGGAAAGTACAAATATTTGGTTCCTAAATTCAAGTATCTCAATCTTCAAATTTAGAAATTTATATTCTTGTTTTTTTTTCCCTTCTAGGTTTATCGAGGAAAAATCTTTGGAAATATTTTTCAACATCAATTCATTATTGTTTGTACGGTTTTCTTCTTGATTTTTTAAAATCATTTAGTCGGCTTTGCGAAAGCTACGATTCTTTTCCTCGGTTTTAATCAAAGAATTTGGTTAAAATTCCCTGTTGAACATTAAGTGATTTCAATCTAACACAAACAACATCCTCTAGATCCGTTCAATATCTATTACGCGCAAGATCGCTCAACAACTGATAAAGAATCAAGTGAGTGGTACGGGCATAACCGGTCTCCTATTTGGAGGGAAAGTTGACTTGAACCATTAGCCAAATCACTACCACCTCACGGACATTTGAAGTTAAGCACTAAGGGGTTGCATACGATTCTGATGTCAATGAAGCACCTCATGTAGCTGCAACATTCATGGCCAATCTGATTTGTCAGGTTGGGTCCTGATATAACTAGAAAGGGCACAAATAATGATAGTGACTTTACAATTCAGAGTACGAAAACTTATGCATTAATCACTTCTTTGATAATATGCATCTTTAGGTTATTCACAGGAGATACACGGGGGTGAGAACAAACTAGGGAACTTCGATGTTTTGATTCGGTTATGATGATCATGATAACACCATTCCATATCATCATAACCACATAAAATAACGAAGGTTGAAAGTGTTCCAACTGTGTAATTTCAGTTTCGTTACCTGGTGGATATCTATAATTACTATTCTTGATGATTTAGGTCACTCTCACAACTTGCGTGGCCACAATTTTTAAGACTAATGAGGAACTAGCTTCTACTAATGATTCCTTTAAAGCTTGAGCTTGAGAGTTACAAAACACAGGTCAAAACCTAAAAAAACAAGTATAAGATCAAAAAAAAAGGATTTTGAACAACTGGTTGTTGTTTGAATCGTAAAACAAACGAAAATGCTGGACTTGAATAAGAATTACTTGTGTCTTTTTAAATAAAAACAACAACCTTTTTTCAACATGTCGAACGGTTTCAAAACAAGTCTTTTGAAACAGAAAGTGAAAAGTTGAAAGTAAGATAATATTAAAAAATGTCTCTTGAGGGAAAAGTGAATCTAGAGGAAAATTAGTTGTGGGTTGAGGAAAATACTAAAACAAGGTTGTCATTGAACAACTTTATGCATTCGTTTATTTTATGGTCAACTGTTTCAAACTGTCCTATGGGTTATCTAAAAACGAACATCTTTTTCCACAAAGGTACCTACAATAAAATCTGCTCTTTAGTCATCATAAACAACTGTATCTCAAATCAAGCTCAACTGTGTTGGCCCAAACCCTGTATCTTGGTATGACGTTATTTTGTAGTATCATGTACATACCTCCTTTGAGGGTTTATGATAGTTGAGAGGACCTTGTTCAAGCTGAAAGTTAGTAGAACTAAGATGTTTAGTAAGGAATGATGAAAGACCCGTTCGTGCAAAGTGTCATCTAAGCCAATATAAACTTATTGCTAAGTTTAAATAGTTTGTTATTGATATCCTTTGTGCTCAAGGCTCGTGTTCTAGAGAATCAGGTTATTGGGTTACCAGCTAATAATTGGATAATAGTTGCTTTAGTTTTAATTGTAAACCCAGTCTAAAAAACCTGTAATAACTTTGGTTCGTTTACTCTGGTCCAGCCAGAGTCCAATGTTTCACACTCAGTTAAAATGTGTTTTTTTTTTTTTATAAAAGCATTTTTTCAGAGTTTTGATTTATACGAGTTGTCAAAGACAGAATGACACTTCCCAATATAACCAAATACGGGAGTGGAGTTTGGAACAATACCAAAAACAAAATGCTTTTGTGAAGGAAATAATTCCTTTTTATGAAAAAAACTTCAAAACGCATGGCATGTTAAAGTCATTAGAAGATAAATCTCTTTCAAAAGATTATCTGAATACATGAAAATCTTTGATGAGTGGACAAAGAGTTATTGATTCAAGTTGGTAATGATTAAGAAGGAGGTTGGAAATATGAGAATACACAAATCTCCATATTTAATGAGTGGTGTGCTAGTCTGACACTCTGTGTCTAAAGATATTTGTTCTGTTGTGCTTACTTCCGATATTGCTGTTGAACCTAGATCTAATTTCTTTAAGGAACACTCCAGAAATATGGAAAACTTGGAAGCTAGATTTTTTTAAAGTATGAAACAACTACTTGTTGGAAAGAAGAAAAACTCGATGTTATTTCGCATTGAAACGATTATATCAGGTGAAACTCGAGCCTCTTAACATTTCAAAAGTAAACAAATGTTAATGTTTTGAATAATCAACAAGTGAAAGATCCAGCTTTCAAGGGAAAAAAAGATAAGTTAAAATTAGGAAGTTTAAAGGCCTCCAAATCGGTAACATTGTAAGAAGTTAGTGCCGACTCCATTTGAGTACTCTAGAATTTCAAGGCTATTAGAAACTAAAAATAACTCAGTATAAAAGAGGAACTCACTGCTGTTAGGAATTGTTTAGAATGATAGCTTGGGATTGAAAACGTGTCCATTAAAAAAAAAGCCGTTTATCAAGATTTGTATAAGTCTAAGGCAGAAGAATGTATCGTAATGGTGAGTTGTAGTGCAGTTGTCCCCTAAATAGAGAAACCCAAAGAACTTGCTTCCCTGGCTTGTATTGCTATGCGGCCCTAAGTATATCCCTCCTCAGAAAAGGATAGAATAGGGAAGCCAATACTCTTTTACCTATGGACATAGGAGGACACCAATAAATATTTAGTTTAAAAAGGTTAACAAGGACTAACGTTGTGTTTATAAATCTCGTCTACAGAGGAATTTTAAATCTTATCATGAAGCTAGCATGTCAAAATCTAAGTACAAGACAAACAACCATAGGAATTTGCCAGCTAGGAGTGCGAACGTGAAGAGAGTAGATAATCCCCTTAGGAGTTTTTTTAAATAAAAGGTATCGATTTAATTTGGGTTGAATTCTATTAGTTGAAGAGTTAGTTAAACGTTTAACTGGATTTTAATTCGATTGTTCTGTTTCTTTGTTTTCAAAATATGTTAATGAAATGTTTGGTTTTTTTGGTAATCCTTAATAAATATAAGTGAGGGTTTGTTAAAAATTTTGAATTTCTCATGTCATCACGTGAATTGCTAAAGTTAAAAACCCCAAGGTAAGTAATGATTGCAGATTGTTGAAGCAAGTTTGGAAAAAGCTCTGTTCAAAATATTTGCTAGGGTTGGTTCTAAGTGGATGGCCCACAGCGAAAAAAGGAAAAAAAAAAAATCTAACTTTAGGTTGATTTCGTGCCCCTTTAAACTAGGATCAATTTTAAAGCTGAAGTAGTGCCTTTAGAAAAAATCAAGAAGCCTGTTGGTATAGTACGAGTAGAACACTGCTAATTCATGTCATTGTGAACCTAGGTTCTCTAAGGAAGCCTCTACACTAGTTTACAACGTTTTTAAAGATAGAAACCCCTAAAGGGACCATTTCACACTAGGCAGTCCCCTAATCAGTAATAACAAATGCTTGTCAATGATTTCATGGTGAATGTTTGAGGGGGAGGAATCAGTGCTGCTAAACAGTTTCTTTGCAGGACATGCTTCATGAAGGATTTTTGGGTCTCATCGTTTCTTACTTGGAGAAAGTATTTAATCTAAACATGTGAGAAAAAGCTGTTGCTGAATTCTGTTGTTGAGCGATGGGAACGAACCACAATTCTGCTTCTTCAGACTATTGATTTACTCACTCTCGTCTATGGTACTATTTCAGGTTTTTTGTTTCATATTTATCTGAATATCTCGTGCGTTTAAGTAGTATATCTATATTCCTTTCATTGATGGATGGAGAGCTTTCTTTTAAAAATTTATTTTAAAGTCATTTATGATCAAACAACTATAACAAACGTTGCATTCTTTTAATCGGGATGGAGAAGAAGAGAGAGAAAATCGTGACTTTAAAATACTGATTACTAATGATCTCGATTGTTTATATGTTGAACAGCTTGAACACTATGCATGTGCAAAACAACTTTCTAATATTGTTGCACATGGTGCAGGTGGGTAAGGCAAAAGATTATTAAATATATTTTCTAAAATGTCAAGATACCATAAAACTTTAGTGTTATACACAAGTATCCTTGATAATCTACAAAGGTATTCTTTTGCTTACAGGATCTTCTTGATTTTCATAAGAGTGCGCGCATGTGATGAATAATGGAAATTGCATGGGAATGGTATCATCTTTCATCCCTAGGGAATATCTTTCTAAAATTTGATAGTGCTGGTCGAGTGTTGATCTGTTTGGTTTTAATTATTATAGCGGTTTCAGAGCGGTTGGTTTTTTTAAAGCTTCTCAGTTTCTATCTTTTTTTAAGAATCATCAAAATCCAAAGCTTTCCATTCATTTTGATTTTTTAAGGTGATCTTGACTAAAGGTGTTTTTTTTAATGCTAAGTTGTGACCTAAGGTTGGGTAGTCTCTTCTGCAAAACTTTCATTGTGTTCAAATGATTTCATCACACTTCGACTGTTTTTCAAAGTTTTTGTGCCATTAGAATTGTTCTACTCGGTACTTTTAATTGTATGAAGGGTTCGAACCTATGTTTGCAAGTGAGGCTAATAATGAAGACATATGGAACATAGGTTTATTGCTGAACAGAATTATTATACGGTTTTTATAGTCAACAAAGATTTGTAACTGTTCTGGACTCACTCTTTAACCATTTCTTAGTAGTAGCAATGCTTATTAGTGTGGTAGTCTACGGATATCTGGTCTAGAGAACAGCAAGCCTATGGAGAAATCTTGATATCCGGTTATTGTGTGGAAACCTTTTCTTTCTTTTAAAGGCTATTGAGGCTGGGGGCAAAAAACCTGTCAAGGAGGTTCTTATATGAAAAATCTACCTGATCCACAGGTTGCAAAATATCGTACGGTAAATCATCGAATCCTCAAGGAATCAGAGGTTTATTGTAACAACAAGATTGAGTATCTTCATTTATTATCGGTCCCTTCAAAATTTAAAACCCTCAATGTGGTTTAAAATGTTTTTTCTATGTAAACACATTTAAGTGGATTTTCATTTATTTAATTTTTATAAATGTTTTTGTTGGCTGATCAATTTTTGAAATTAGGATTAGACAAAATCGACTCAACGGAATTGGATGTAAACACATTGCTCATACTCAGAACTCTAGATATCGCGCTGGAATAGGGCTTTAAATACCTTAAAGTTGTCGTTACTCTGGAAAATCAAAGTCTTCTTTCAAAATGATTTTTTAAAGATATGAAGAATGAAGTAAGAAAGATCTTAAAAGCTTTCAAGATTTACAAAATTTTGAGCATGTCGGTCAAAGGTTCAGCAAATGGGAAAATTAAAGTAAGCGACCACATTGAAAGTTCATGGAATCTAAGATCGAATCCAAGTTATCAAGTCATGATTGAAACAGTTCTGAAGATTTAACTGGGTTCTCAAAAAGTAAAGATTGCTACAACAAGCACAGAATATCAAGGGAAGATTACAAGGACTACGAGCTGAAGAAATCTACATTGAATGCTACGACTCAATTTTTGCAAATCAAGAGTGACCTCCCTTAGGGGGAGATTGTTAGAAACAAAGAAGTCTCGGTCACTAGTAGTTATTTAGCATTTACTAGCTCGTTAATTAATGATGTTTAATGTAATCGGGCCAACAAAGAAAAAGCCCGAAAAGCCCATCCAAAGGCCCATATGGATGGCCCCTTTGAGGGTTATAAATACCCTTCACATGTCAAGGTTTAGGGTATGTGATGATCTCTGTAAACACAAAACTCATATCTCTTGTAAGTTTAATCATCCTTCATTAATTTTCTTTCTAGTTTTTCTCTTGATCTTTAAACCTCAATCTTTCTTGTGAGATGAATAATTATTGGAACCATCAGGTAATTTAAATTTTTTTCAATAAATCGAAATGTTCTTATTCGCCCTTAATTACTTATGCATTATCCTAAAACTTTCTGCAGCATTTCTTAGTACTCGGATCAGATTTGAACAGTTTCCTATGCACTATGCAGCCGGCGATAAACGGTACGAGTTTCTTGAGGCAGAGAATAAGAGAGTGCAGCGGGAATTGGTGGTTGTTACTGCTAAAAGGTCAGAATTTGAAACTTTTAAAATGAAAATTGAATATTGTTCAGATGGAGTGTCCATAGTTGTTTTCATTGTGACAAGTGTGTCTTGGATAGTGAACGTTCTTATAGTTACAGTAATTGCAGGAGAATCTAAAACAAGCACAAGATGAAGAGAGGGATAAGCGAGCAGTTGTCGCCGAGAGGAGAATAATAGCTGTCAAGTGCTCACAAAGTGATTAAAGAGCTGCATAGCAAAAAATATAAGGTATAAGTTATAACCTTATGCATAAATATGATTTTCCAAATGATTACAAACAATTTGAGATTACAATTCATGGTAAAATTTAATTTTGTATGTGAGTGTGGGTTATGGAAAACCTGAATTGCCTGGTATGTTTACTTGACTTATTCACTTATTAAAAGTACATGTACACAGATAAACATAAAAGTTTGTGTTATCATACATTTGTAAATGTTAGAAAACCGTAGTTTTGATTAACTATATCAAAACGTATGAAAATAGAAACACAAAATGTCATCTAGCATAGTCCTACTCTAGAAAAACCAAACAACAACACTCTTTCACTTTTGCTCAAATGGTTGCCAACATCGACACTATAAGTACTACTTACTGTTATATAAATTAGTATCACTAAGTCGAGTAATAGGCCTATGATTTTGCAGATTTTTTTTGCTAATACTGAGAATGAAAATCATGGACAAAATTTGACTCTGCAGTAAGAATGGATACTAACGTTTAAGACGGAAAATCAAACGAGGTTGGTCTGTTTTAATTTTTTATAAATAGACACAAAGCGGGTTCTTGCTAGGAACTGTCTTTCTCATATTTCACAAAAACGGTCCCCTTCCACCCCTGGATACCCACCTATGCCACCATGTCCATGGTTCACCCGACATAAAAAATGACCCGTCTTTCGGTCTCATGCGACCTGGTCCAAAATAAATACGATCATGTAAATGCTTGATATTATAACCATGTCGTAGGTTATCACATAGCCAAGTGACTAAACATGTTAAACTTTTCTGTTATGATTTAGAAAAATAAACTAAAAGGAACATGCAATATGTCTATTTTGGTGTCTGAAATTAGACAATTTAAGGACAACACATCGAAAAATGCAAACTTTGCCACGTCAAATTGCAACCATTGTGTTGATCCGGCTTTTTTCTTAAAAAGGAAAAACAGATTTGATCCAGCTTTTTTATGTCGATACGTTTAATAAGATCAACTTATAAGTTTATATAAGAATGTGTGGTTCTTATATAAACATATCCGATTTGATCACAAGAAAAAAAACTCTACATTTTGAATAAGCTGATATTCAGAGTATGCATAAAACATACAGTTCGGCCAAGGTAACTACACAATGGCACTTTTGCAGTGCATTAAAAACATCACAAAAGGTATTGTATTTAGAAAACAAGAAAAGAAGATTGGTATAAAGTAGAAACATAGGACCA
>BQNB010154264.1:0-15541 GCA_026074375.1 Tanacetum coccineum | reverse complement strand
TAGAGAGAGAAAGAAAAGACTGAAAAATTTCGTGCAAAGAGGAATATTTTTCTGCTGGGAATGAAGCAGTATTTATAGGCAGAGAATCTCAACGACTCTCTCGGGGCGGTCCCGGCGGTCCCTTATATATAAGGGGGCCGCCAGGCCTATAAAGGGGCCGCCACCTAGACTTCGCTCCCCTTTTTTGTCTTTTTGTGGGGAAGGTTGTATCTGGTATAGAAGCTTCTGTTTTGGGGGGAAAACTTGAATTTCAAATTTTAAGTTTTTAATAAAACTTTTTATCTTAATTAGAAAATATTTTGTAAAAGTATTTTTGAGAAAATACTTTTGTAGAATTAAAAGTGAGGATTAAGAGAAAAATATTTTCTTGATCACTAATCATGCTTAATTATTTTGTTTGTCCATACCTTAAGTGATCACTAATCTTAGAAATGGAATTTTACATTTGATAATTTGTAAACGTTTATTTTTATTGTAATCGTTTTTACATTTTGTTATTATCAAAACGTTGAGATGTCAAAAATTATAAATAATGTTTTTAGACATTATTTGTAATAACACAAAACCTTGAAGCTATAAATGGCTGAATATAAAAAATGAGATGTATATATGAACTACATGCCCTAGGGTCTCCTTTTATACACCAAGGAACCCTAATGGGCTTACAACGCGTTTTCTACTCATACATATCTCTTTAGCAGTACTAAAACAGACTAAAAGTACTAACTAAGTGTAACAGCATAAACTCTTCTAGCAGTAGTAACATTTTGTACTGGCAGTACTAATATTACACTAGCAGTAGTAATGACTTAGAACTTTTTTTTCAATCTTGAGCAGCAGTAGCAGTAACTCCAACCAGCAGTTGTAACCTGAACCAGCAGTAGTAACAGTTAAGAATCCTTTTTTCCCAATAATCCTCCCCTAAACTTGATATTCGTCATATTAATCATCAAGTTTCTTGAATAAAATCTTCTTGAACCTCAGGAGGATGTATCCAAACATTTCAAGGATTCTTGAGCTGTTTTGTGATGAGCTTTAAAAGCTGATAACATGTTTCATTCCAATAGTCAGCTTGCAGCTTCCTATTCAGTATGTTAGTGATGGTAGTAGGTGAAAGGGGATATCTTTTCTCTACAAGCATATAGATGTGCATGTTTTTTAACCTTACAAAATGAATTCTACAAGAATCATATAGCATCCAAAGTAGTATCTTCTGTCCTTGTAGATTCCTCCATATATTATCTTCTACGTCAGGTTTAAACATAACTTTTAAATTACCCCATAACACCCTTTCATATGCTTCCTCAGGCCTTGTATACCCATGCTTAATCTTAACCAACTTCTACAAATTTTCCAAATCTTTTTTGTCAAATTCTTTGATCAGTTGACTAAACAATGTGTATGTCTTGGTACTTCCATTAGCTCATATTATTTCATATGACCCTTGCCTTCCTGCTCTATGAATATGAAAACCTACAATGGGTGCAGGCTTGACAGCTAAAGGTATAGCATGAACTACAAATTCTTCATCTAGAATAATCTCAAAGCATTGTTTAAGATCTTCTCTCTCTTTATCATCATCATCTACCTTTTGCCTTTTAGAAGACTCTTGTTCTATCTCATCTCCTGCTCTCTTTAAACCGCTTTCTTCTCTTGTTTCTCTGCCTTTCACCAACTCTGCATCCATGTCTACAAATATGTTCACTCTTTTCATTTCTTTCTCAAACAACATTTGAATCTCCTCAAAACTTTTATTCTTCAATTGAGTGTGCTTGTATCCAGCCATGTTCTTCAGATAAGTAGACATTATGTTTCTCTTTTGAGTTTTATTTGGTGGTTTTCTTCTTTGCTCTTATGCTCTAAGTTTTGCAATATGTTTCTTTCTTTTATCCATGAGCTCCATAAATAATCTTGACCTCTCTTTAATGGATATCTCTCCTTGCTCTTCTGCCTGTAATTTTGTAGCTAACTTATAGTCTGCATCCATCATATCTTGAACATCATCCCATTCAGCAATGTTTGCAACTTTACTAGCTTCTTCTTCTCTTTCTCTTTCAATCCTGGCTTCTTCATCTAACTATACTTAAAGTCTCTGAGCTACATCAGCATCATATTCAATTTGATCTTTGCCTTTCACTTTCACTGGTTTCTCAGGCTCTTGCATGATGCATTTTCCTTTATCTTTTGCTAGAATCTGAGATTGAGGTCTTGATGTTGTTGTTGGTTCACTTGGCTCTTTATACATATCCTTTATCTTTTTGTGATCTTGAAACACTACTTTTGATCTTCATTAAGGTTTCAGCCAAAGTGATATCATCAGTAATTGAATCATCAACTGGTCTTATAAGGCTAGCAACACTAACATCCACATCAGATGGTACACTGGCAGTTGTAACTTTAGCCGTACTAATATCATGACCATACCTTCCCTGAGTCTCTGCATCCTTTTGAAACCATGAAATCCCTACATCTTGGTTAATTTCATTCCTCCCCTGTTTGGATGCATCTCTTGAAATCACCACATAACGCTTTTTAGCAGAATAGACTCTATCCTGTCTTTGAATAACTCCTCATGAGTTGTAGTGTTCTCTTGACTTTTTTTTTTCTTTTCAACTCTTGACCTCTTCTTTAGATTAGTAATATTCTAACTCATGAGCAGTCTTTATATTTTCCAAGAAAGTAACTCTTTTCAGATAATTTTTTACAAAGAAGGTACATCATCTGTAGTTTCATACGTCTCACCCCACTCTCCAAGTGTGTTAAACTCCTGAGAGTGGTAGATTCAATTAGACTGTTTTGACAACTTCCAAACCTAGTTTTAAGCAGGTTATGTCCCCAATATGGTATCTTGGCGCCTGTAGGGAACTACAACCTTAATCTCCATTTCCCCTGAGGATTGGATCATTAGGTATTGCTGTGGATTGGGTCCTCTTTATGTTACCACTGCTATGCTCTACATCTAAGCTAGTAGCAGTTGTTGGCAGCCCTGTTCACATAGGTCTCCCTCTCCTCATGCACAGTCTTATCTTTCTACAAGGATAGTAGGTCCACTAGACTGAGATATCTAAGTGGCCTTTCTTTTGATTTTCCTATGTTTTTGGGTCTTTTTGGGTTGAGATGATGATGCAACAGCGATTGGTTTAACATGAGATGGTGAAGCAGTAGTAGGTGTGTGTTGGGATTCAGTGGGTTGTCTTGAACCTTCACCCAAATTTGCTTGTGGTTGTATCAATATAGTAGCAAAAAATGGTGTCACAGTCCCTGAAAAATCTTTTCCTTGCCTTCTCATGTTTGCAAAAACCTTTTTAGTATGAGAAGGTGTATCTTATTCATCATTAAAAACTACTGTAAGATTTTCAATTTGATTGTTCAAAAACAGTTGTAAAAACCTTGGATACGTTAAAAACATTTTAGGAATTAGGAATCCAATTTTCAACACATGCACCATATAAAAATCAATTTAGAAAATTAAATTTGTGATTCCTTAGCCAAAACATTTTAAACTGGTCAGGATGCAATTATTAGTGCCATTTTCATTCCTTGCTAAGTTGATTTTTGAACTTAAACATTGCAAAGATGGTATGAACAAGAGTTACTTTCATGAGGTGACAGAAAGGTTTTAGAAAAGTTTAAGTTATCATAAAAAGCTGGTTCATTTATCCATCAATTAAAGGTTTTCAAAAATCTCAGTGTTTGTAAGATAAGTAATACCATCCTCATCATCAAAGTGAAGATCTCTACTACAGATGATTCTTTGTTATTACTTATAGGTTCTTGCCCATAAAATTTGGCACGTATTTGTGTTTCATTATTGACTGTTTTAATCTTTGTAGTAGACCAAAACTGCTCAATATAGGACACATAGACAGTTAGACTTATAGTTAATGCGTACCTGATGGGACTAGCATTAAGAAAATCAACTATCTCTGTAAAATCAGTATTGTCTTCTGATTTTTCCTAGTATGCCACCATATTATGAGAATCAGCAAAAGTTAAGTTTGCTATTGATGATAATTGTGAATGTCAGTGATAAAATCGAGTTAGGGTTTATAGAATTGAGAACATGATAGTTTTTAAGAGTGATTACTATGTGAACGAAAACGGTTTTATAGGGAATTAAGCAAACCCATAAGTGAAGTAACCAACTAATTTACCAAAGATACCCTTAACAGTTTTATCCCCAACGGTAACGTAGCAACACTAACTTGGCCCAGCAACATTAACTGTTTGCCTGGCAGTACTAACTTTTTGCCCAGCAGCATTAAGTTATACCAGCAGCACTAACTCTTAAGTTAACAGTATAAACCCTAATTTTATTCAAATAGTATTTTCAACCCGTTCCAATCATCAATCTATCCAAACAACACCTCAAAGATTAAGCATTCCAATGCTAGCAGTCAAAAATTGAAAACGACTAACATCAAGTGCTTTTGTGAGTAAGTCTGCAACATTATGATCAGTGTGAATCTTGATCACTTGTATTAATCTCTTCTTATATGAATCCCTGATGAAGTGATGTTATCTCTATGTTGTCTTAGTTCTTGAGTAAATTATTGGATTCTTAACTATGAAGATGGTGCTTTCATTGTCAATGAAAATCTTGGTATTCATGAAGTTGTATCCATAATCCATCATTTGATTTTGGATCCATAACACCTGACCACAGCAATTAGCTGTAGCTGCATACTCTACTTCAGAAGTAGAGTTGGCAACTACAATTTGCTTCTTGCATTGCCATGGAAATCAAATCTACTTCCCAGAAGAAATTGAAATCCTCTCTGTTGTGGATTTCCCTGTCTAAACTTGTACCAGAATAATCACTATTAGTATAAGCTTCCATGTCAAATGGTGAGGTTCCATATAGGATACCAAAGGGCCCAATTTTGTTTGACCTTTCAATGTATTCTAAAGATTCTTTCACATCATGAAGTGTGAAAACTTTAGGTGTGACTTGAAATCTTGCACAAGCACATACAACAAACATAATATCAGGCCTTGAATATGTTAAATACATCAATGATCCAATCATTGATCTATATAAGTGAACATCAACATCTTCAGCTTCTGCATCCTTGAGCAATGGCTTTGAAGTTTCCATGGGTGTACTTGCTATCCTCACAGTTAAAAAACCAAACTTTTTCAAGATTTCATCCACATACTTGTCTTGGCTAATATAAACCCCGTCTTCCTTTTGCATCACCTGCAATCCTAAGAAGAAAGTAAGCTCACCCATAGAACTCATTTGGAACTTCTTGTGCATCAATTTCTTAAACTCAGTGCATAACTCCTTCTTAGTAGATCCAAAAATGATATCATCTACATATATTTAAACTAGTAGAATATCACTTTTAACCATTTTAATGAACAAAGTCTTGTCTATTGTCCCTCTCTAAAATCCATTTTCTAATAAATAGGTAGACAAAGTCTCATACCAGGATCTAGGAGCTTAATGTAGACCATATAATGCCTTTTCTACCTTATAAACTCTGTCAGGGAACTCTGGATCTTCAAACCCTAGAGGTTGGAAAACATAGACTTCCTCTTTAATCTTGCCATACAAAAATGCACTCTTCACATCCATCAGGTAAACAGAAAAGTTCATGAATGAGGCATAGGCTAAGAATAGCCTAATTGCTTCAATTCCTAGGCAAATGGAGCAACAATCCTCATTATAAAATCTATTCCTTCTTCATTGTGTGTAACCCTCTTGCAACCAGCCTTGCTTTGTTCTTAACATTAATACCATCTTCATCTTTCTTGTTCCTGTAGACATATTTTGTCATAATGCCATCTTGCCATATGGTACTCAACCCAAAGACCAACCTTCTGCAATTTAAACTGTAGAAGCTCATTCTGCATTGCTTTTATCCAACTTAGATCTGTCAAAGCTTGAATCACCTTCTTTGGTACTACTTGTGATAGAAAATAAGCAAATAGACAATTTTGAAAGTCTTTGTGGTTTGATCTCCTTTGCTTTTGAATTAAACTCATCTACCATGTTCTCAGAATTCTGGGTATCTTCTTGTTTGAGGCGTTGAATGTATGATCTCATAATCTGTTCAAGATGTTCCTGGGAAATCCTGTTGTTTGCAATAAGGACTGACAGGATTAGAAGCTCTAAATTATTCATGTCTCTCTGACAACAAGTTTCATCTTTCATAAGCACCACCAAATATGCCAGTATCTTCCAAATTAGGCATCTTTGGATCATCTAGAGGATTAACATAAAAATAAGATAACCCATCAAAGTTAACAAGTGGACTAGCAATATAAATATTGTTAGTTCTGTTAACATCAGCATCCTTTCCTATTTATGTTACCACTGCCCTGCTCTGCATCTAAGCTAGTAGCAGTAGTGGCAGCCCTTTCCACACTGCCTCCCCTCTCCTTATGCACAGTCTCATCTCTCTTAAATCTTGATCATCCTTGTCATCTTCTTTTATTGGGTCCTTAATAGATTTCTTTTCAACATCATCAGCAACCTTATCCTCTGAGCTCTTAAGACTTGAAGAGATAGGTGAATCAGGAGTCCATAATGGTTGCAGTATATACTCATGACTAGGTACTCTCTTCTTCCTAACTTGACCTGCATCTATACTTTCTTTGGTACATGTATTACCATTAGTTTGATTCCCTGCAACAATTGGCTTATAGTTCATAGATTTTGTTAGTGTATCAATATCAAAAAGCCATTCTAGTCCACTCCCTACAACATTAGGTTTATTTTCAAGAAAATTAATGTGCAAGGTCTCCTCTACAATCCTGGTTCTACTGTTAACTACTCTAAATGCTTTACTATTAACAAATTACCCAACAAAGAATCCCTCATCAGCCTTTCCATCAAACTTACCTAGGTGATCTAAGGGGTTAAGAATAGTAACAGGACACTCAAATGGTCTTATAAAGCTTATTGTTGGTGGTCTACCATAAAAAAGTGCATAAGGGGTCTTGTTGTGAGGCTTAATTACCAATACCCTATTTAGTACATAACAAGCAGTATTAACTGCTTCAGCCCAAAAGGTAGTAGGTAACTTTAAATCAGCTAGCATAGTCCTAGCACCCTCTATTAATGTTTTATTTTTTGTTTCATCTACTCCATTTTGTTGTGAAGTCCTAGCAACACTAAAGTCTCTCTTAATCCCTTTCATCTCAAAGAACTAATTCATTTCCTTATTCTTAAATTCAGTTCCATTGTCACATCTGATTATTTTGACTATGTGATTTATTTGATTTTCTATTCTTGTTATAAAAGCCTTAGGGATTCCACTGTTCTCATCCTTAGTTGCTAAAAAGAAAACCCAACTAAATCTACTAAATTCGTCTGTGACAACTAGGCAGTACATCTTTTTCATTATACTCTTTACAAAAGTTAGACCAAATAAATCCATGTGTAACATTTGTAAAGGTTGGCTGATTGAGCTTACAGTTTTGGTCTTACAAGAGGCTTTATGTTGCTTTCCTTTTTGACAAGCAACACATGTATGATCATTTTCAAAAATGTTTAAAGGTAAACCTCTTACAAGATTTCCTCTCACAAGTTTGTTCATAGTTTTGAAATTTATATGCCCCAGCCTCCTATGCCAAATATTAGACTCATTTAATGTAGCCTTTGCAAAGAGACAAGTTAGACCTCCTTGAGGAACAACATTCCTTAAATCAACATTGTACATGTTATCCTTTCTAGGAACTTTAAGCAAAATATGATTCTCATCAGTTAACTTAAAGTCAGAAGACAGAACAACACATTCAGTGTTAGTAAAAAGGACACTGTTCTTTTTGTCACACATCTGTAAGACACTAAAAAGATTAAACATAAGCTCCTTAACAAAGTACACATCTTCAAAATCCAATTTTCCTGTCCTGATTTTACCTTTTCTAGTAATCTTACCTCCTTTGGATTTTCCACCAAAGGCAACAAATCCACCATCAATTTCTTCATAATCTAAGAGGTAGGACTTGTTTCTAGTCATGTGCCTAGAGCACCCATTGTTAATGACTCCTTTTTCCTGCAACTCTAGCTGTGGATTGCCCTGCACAAAAAGTAAGAAAATCAGGCTCTCTTGGGGACCCAAGCCATTACAGACTTGGATCTGCCTTGTGCATCAACATAGTCAAATCTTTTAAAAGACATTGATGCACCATTGTTTCTGCAGACATGGTCTAAAACTTTATGTTTTGGTATCCAAACCCAACATGCTGAGGCCTTAACAGCATTAGCCTCATTTCCCTTATTATCACTTACTACTGCTTTTGGCCCAACGGTAGTAACATTTTCCCTAATAGTATTAACTTTTTCATTGAAATTACTATTCTTATTTGTTATATACTTGTTAAAAGGCCTTCTAACATGTGAATGTGCTCTATTAGATACATTTGATGTTGGTCTTGCACTATTTATTGTTGGTCTCGTGTAGGTAGTATTAATTGGTCTGGCAGTATTAACTGATACTGCTGCTCTTGAAGAGCTTTGCCTAGCAGTATTAAGTGTTTTAAGGCCATATTTTATTAAGACTGCTCTTGGAACAAAATTTCTTTTTGGATGAGGGTGAGTTATTCTTTGAGAATTTTGGTGATTCATCCTTCTAACATTGTTCCAGACAGGTTTTTCCACCATTTTCTTTTCATAAAAATTACAGTCTTTGATCAAATGGTTAAAACTGCCACATACATAGCAAGCTTTATTTTTAAAATCAAAAATACTTCCTAATTTTTGAGTCATCAAATTATTCCAGTTGTTACCTCTATGACTTTGACTATTTTTTCTAAGGTATTTAGCTTGCTTATTGTTCTCTACCTTCTTAACGGATTCCATATGTGATTTCACAAGCTTATAAGATTTAACAAATTCTACTTTAGCATTACTAGGTTTTCTCTGTCCAGACTTAGACTTAGTCTCATTCTCATTCTCACTGTCAGATATCCAGTCTTCAATAAGTGGTTCACTAACAGACTTAGGTTTTGACATACTAGTCTTAACTTTACTAGTTGCAGCTGAAGGTACACTAGTTGCTGACTCACTAAATACATATTCATCCTTATCAGCAAGTACCAAATCAGGTTTAGCAGGCATGAAGTTCCCAGTATACGGTGGGGGGACAGCATGATACCCTTCACCTATTTTATACCTATCATTCACCTCACTATCAAATACTTGACTGTCAAACACTTGACTATCATACCCCACACCAGGCTTGAACTTATCATATATTTGACTATCTAACAGTTTGTTTAGATTCTTAGATGAATTTTCAAACTTTTCTAAGGTAAGTTTTAAATCATCTCTTTCTTTTTCAGCTTTTTCAAATTTCTTCCTATGCTCTGTTAGTGCATTATCTCTCAACATAATATCAAGTTTTAAAATCTTTATGTCCTCTTCAAAAACAGCCTCATTCTTTTTATATACATCTAGTCTAGCCTCTACAGATTCTAGATCTTCTTTATAAGCTCCTACATTTAATTAAGATTTATTAAAATCTTTTGCGAGATTATTATAATGTTCTTTAAGAGTTTCATAGGATTTTAAACATGCTTTAGAACAAGTTGATAACTCATTGTCTGAGCTTGAAGAACTTGAAGAAGTATAGGCCATAAGTTCAAAATTAGTAGGTCCTTCTTCAGCCTGGTCACTCCAATCATTCCTAAATCCATCACACTAAGATACTAAAGCATTTGAAGTAGTTTCCTCAATAGGCATAGTCCTTTTTGTTGTCTCCCTATTTCTACTGTCTTGATTCTTAGGTGCCCTGCATTCCCTAGAAAAATGACCTCTTCTGTCGCAATTATAGCATTCCACCTTGGTCTTGTCAAAGCTAATGGTATCAGTCCCATTAACACCTAGATTCCTTCCCGTCTTCTTGAGAAATCTCCTTGCTTTCATTGTCAGCATTGCCATCTGCCACTTTAAGTCTATCTCCTCTAAATCATCAGGATCAATTTGCTTTAGGTCTTCATTGTCCAATTGTGAACTATTAGACTGACTAGCAAAGAAGGAGTATATCACAGCATCACTCAAACTATCAACATTTGGTAAAGTAGAAGCATTATTCTTAGAGTTAGCAGCAGAAACACCATGAGCAGTCTTAACTGCTTCATTGGTGCTGCTAGTGATATTGGAAGACACAAAAGCTATGTTTTGTGTGTTTTGGTTTGTGCTAGATGACTCTATGATTTCCGCTTCATAAATCTTCAGATTGTTGTACAAGTCATCCATGCTTAGATCTTCTAAATCAGGTTTGTTCCTCCAAATCAGGGTATAAGTCTTCCACTCAGATGGCAGACTTTTTAATAACTTTAAATTCACATCTTCTTGAGAAATAGTTTCTCCATGAATCTCTAGTTGACTGATAAGTTTTTGCAGCCTATCATAGATCTGGTCAAGTCCTTCTAAGCTTTTTCCATTGAAATTGTCATACTGCTGTTTAAGAAGTGTCTTCTGTACTTTCTTTGACTCCTTATTACCTCCAAACCTCTTCTCTATAGCTTCCATCAGAGTCTTGGCACTTTTGTAGGTGTTAAACTTTAGTTGATGTTCATTAGGGAGAGCCATAAACAGAGTACCTCTTGCCTTTAACTCATTCTTCCTTGCTAGCTTATGTTCTGTAGTAGTAGGAGGTACTAATGTCTCAACACCATCAACAGTTCTTGTTGGCAGGGGTGAGTCACCATTTAAGATTACTTCCCAAAGAGCATAATCAGTCATTAAGAAGTATTGTTCGATCCTCATCTTCCAAACCTCAAATTCGCCTGGATTGAGCACTGGAAGTTTTGCAGCAGCAACCACTTGTGTAGATACTGACTCCATCTTTTCTTGAAAGAAATAGATCTTGTGTGTAGAATGGTTCTTCTTATTCAAAGTTTCTCAAACAAGCTCTGATACCACTTGTTGATCCCACTTGAATAGATCTTGCTTAGCTTGTAAAAGGCTTAGTTGTATTGAATAAATCCAAGACAACTATGATAGAAACTTTGATTGAATATATCAAAGACTATGCGGAATCTAGTCTATGATATTAAGAACAAGAAATAAAATAGTGACAAACAAGATTGTATAATACCAAACTTTAAGCCTCAATATATTAATACAAACACTTTTGATAGTGTTAGGGTTATACAAAACCTTGAAGTTATAAATGACTGAATATGAAAAATGAGATATATATAAACTACATGCCCTAGGGTCTTCTTTTATACACCAAGGAACCCTAATGGGCTTACAACGCGTTTTCTACTCATACATATCTTTTCCTAAAATATCTCATACATATCTCTTTAGTAGTACTAAAACAGACTAACAATACTAACTAAGTGTAACAGCAGAAACATTTCTAGCAGTAGTAACATTTTGTACTAATATTACACTAGCATTAGTAATGACTTAGAACTTTTTTTTCAATCTTGAGCAGTAGCAGTAACTCCAACTAGCAATTGTAACCTGAACCAGTAGTAGTAACAGTTAAGAATCCTTTTATTCTCAACAAAAACAAATAAAGGGAAAAGAAAACAAGCAAACGAAACTAGTACTCCCCTAGTTTGCTCAATAATGGAGAAGATACATACAATAACTGGTGAAATCATCATCCAAGAATTGTCCAATGAAACTTCCTAAGAACTTCTAAGCTTTTTCTCAGCAAATATAACCTGTAATCAAAGACAAAGACAACTACACCAAGCATAAAATGTGTGATATACAAATATACAATATGAATTTAGGGTTCGACTCGATAAAGCAGTAAAGATAGGATGAGAGAATTGTCAAACTTATTAGTTTTGCATGTTTATAACAAAAGATTACATATTTTAAATGTTATGTATGTTTTATTTTCAAAAATAATTAACAACTTTAAGTTTTATGGACCTGGGCGTTTGACGCCGTCAGGAAAGTCCTGACCCCGTCACAGGTGTCGTGGTGACGGCGTCGCGTGTAAATCGTGATGCCGTCTCCACGTTCTGTGAAAATGAAATTTTTGTTTTTGATGAAAAAATTCCTGCACTTGTATAACAACCCATAATTTTCATCAGTGTAATTATCCATCTATTAAATTAGATGCAATTCTCATCAATGTAATATCTACTTATTAAATTAAGTACAACCATTTTCACAGGGATATTTTTTCTTTATTCCACTCTTTATGCAACGTAACTTGCATAACCAAACTATATCTACGTACTAGTAAACATCCAAATATGTCAAGTCTATGTTCTAATATTATTTTTACCAAATACGTTATCCGTCTAACATACCATTTACAACGTTATTTCAAAACAAGCACTATACGTTAACGTTTATTCCAAAAACCCTAATTTCATGTAATGTTTTCATTTAAACCAAATGTACAAGATAATAAGGCATGTGTACAAGTATTATAGCACAACATTTGAATATAATTTCCCTCCAAAACCATGGTACAAGTCATTAAAGCTTAATGTACAAATCAATTAAGCATAAACTTCAAACTAACTCATTTTCCCTCTAAATTCATTCTAGTTTCTTACCACCACTTTAACACAAGGTACAACACTCAATGCACAACATCTTAACATTAATCCTAAACCCTAATCCACGTCCTAAATCCAAAAACCCTAACCCGAAATCAAAACCAACCCGTCACCCCTTTAACTAGTCTAAACTAGTTTAAAACCCATTTTAAATCAAGAAATCACCTCAAGCACCTCAAGCTAGCATCCTACCATCACCTTGACATCATCATTACCCACCTCCTTGCCTCCTTGCTTGCTACAACACTTGGTTACCAAGAAAAAACCATATGTGTCACCTCCTTGTCCATTTGCACCCTTCACCACCACTTTACACCTTTCATAGCTAGTTTCTAATCCTCAATACTCATCCATAGCTGCCCTTAGTCACTACTTTAACATCCTTGCTCCTTACTTCAAGTCATAAACTTGGGCACCAAGGGTTTCACACCCTATAAATAGCCGAACCCACCACCACTTCAAACACACCTCAAAATTCAACACACACTCAAATGGAGTTTTAAACAAGATCAAGGAAGATTAAGGAAGGAAGAACTCAGTAAATTTAAAGCCAAGAAACAAGAAAGAAACCATTGAAGTTGTTTTCTAGGCGTTCGACCCACATAAGCTCTAGTAAGCTTAAAAACTTGTTCCATAAGCTCATAATCTGTTTTAAATCTTTCATAAGTTCTATAAGATCATGTGTAAACTCTTGTTTAATCTTTTGAATCACAAACCCATGCGTTTTGAATTTTCTAAACCAAACGTGCCCATTTTATGATTTAAGCTCATAAGCTCTTTTGATAAGTTATAAGCTCGTAAAACTTATTTATTCTAACTTATTTTAGCTTATTATAATAAGATATAACCTACAAATTACTTTTTATATTGAAAAATATCAAAATTATGAATTTTGGACTTAAATTGCAAATATTTTCATGCACAAGGGTATATATTGTAAATTTCTAAAATTTTATAGTTTTGAGCCAAAAATGTCATTATCCTAAAGTTATAACTACAAGGGGCTGATTTTCCAAGTTTTAAAGTCAAAGTTTTAATATATATATACTTTATATATATAAAGGATTAATTTTGTAAAAATATGTAAATCAAGGGTATATATTGCCATTTTTGCATACTTAAAAATATAAAATATAATATGTTTATATAAATTATAAAAATATATATAAATATTACAAAAATATATTTTATTAAAACCTAACACATTTATCGTTATTAATCATCGATCGACGCATTATAAATCAATTATATTATATATTTAACGTAATTTATCATCGACTGGCTTTTGAAGAAACTTAAAATCTTATCGTATCACGTTACTAGGGAATTTCATGTGACGGGTTTCATTTGAGTATACATTTTGACGAGTTTGCTGAATTTACGATTTAAAGTGTCCTAGCTCCTCAAACGTTTACTACATGACCTCTGAATTATGATAGCCCGAACAGTGATACAATATTTCCATAAGTTAATAAACCATACATTAAACTCTATGAAATAAAGTTGTAAAATATAAACAATCAAACTAAGACTTGACATATTATCTCAGGTTGCGTGACGAGGCCATTACTTTCATTTGATATACTTTTGCCATCAATCAGATTTCCCTGTTAAGGTGAGTTCATAGTCCCACTTTTACATGTTTTCTAAACTCTGTGTGGAGATACATGCTATAAACCATGAATACAAGTATTTTTCCAACTGTATGCTATCCTGATATATTATTGCTTAAGTTTGCCTGCATTGCCAATATTTCTTAATCATGAACCATTAGTCACTTGCGAGTGAGCGCGAATATTGTGGATAGATCTATCGGGGTGTGACGACTCCCGTTGGTGTGCCTATACTTTTGGTACCAATAGCACTATATTTGATTATAATGGGTAACTTTGGAAAATTACCTTTCATGAGGGCTTAGGTTCCTCCCCAATGTCACCACGGTGATTTCATGTTTACGTGTTGGTGTCATGAGCTTAAATGTAATAATACTGTTTACTATGATAATTGTAAATGAAATTATAATTATTACAAACTATGCGTGTATAACAACGTAACCCACTATTGAATTTGTATTCAACTATTATAACTTAAAACCTGTGAATTTCACTCAACCTTTGTGTTGACCTTTTAGCATGTTTATCTCAGGTAATAGAGCAATCTATGGCACGGAGTGGCATTGAACTTGAGGACGTCCAAACTTGTTATCATTCAAACTTTATGTTTTCATATATATTTTGGGACCTCCATTTGTAAAAACTCTGATGAATAATGAATGATAACTAAATTTTCCAAAATGTCTCTTTTGAGTCATTTTCTATGATTATGACTGTTGATTCATGAAGTAATACCCAAAATTAGCTTCCGCTGCTATATGTCAAATATCAAGGTGTTACAGATTGGTATCAAGAGCCGCGGTTAAAGAGAACAAGGTTAAAACCTGAACTATAACTACTTTTTCTATCCAAGAAAGTCCTCCGTGCTACTGCATTCCCGAATAGTATGTAAATGATACATAACTATTATACTATTATATAAATAACTTATGTTATTTTCTACTAGATTGTTTCAGAAATATGTATTCCAACACTTCCGACTATATCTACCCTATTATCGTCCCATCTGATGTCGATGTTGAGGATGCCTTTTCCTCTACAACTACTCCTAACTATACTTCGGCTTCACCGGACTATTCTTCAGCTTCACCGGGAAACACCTCTCATGATCCTTCAGATGATTTATCTAAATATCTTTTGGTCTCACTAGCCATCTTACCTTTCCATGATGATCCATATATGAAAGTTACTCAAGCGGATAATAATGCTACTAGTAATGAATCACCTATTCCACCACCACAAGCTCCTATTGCTCCATCAACTGTTTTGCCTCCATCTTCAATGTTTGATCCCTAATATTTCTTTCTTCCTGAAAAGACTTTACCACCTAAAAAGCGAGCCCTTTCCCAATCATCCTCCTCTACTTCTGCTCTACCTCAAGTGTTTGAGATTGGAGAAAGTTCTCATAAGACGCCTCTGGAGCGCCATGAGGA
>BQNB010154263.1:0-15541 GCA_026074375.1 Tanacetum coccineum | reverse complement strand
ACTATTGGGTATTTAGTAGCAAGAGACTCAATATCAATAACAATATCATCCCTTGGAACTACATCCATACAATCTCTAAGCTCTTCCTTCTTAGTATCATCCTCTAGTTTCTGTTTCTTGGCATTGTCTTCATCAGAATCTTCACTTGATCTCTTTTTACTAGACTTTTGTTGAAAATCAAATCCAGGTCTCTTCATCACTTCCTTTTCAATCTAAGAATCCTTAGGTACAAAATCATTATTTTAATCCCATGCTCTTTCAAATATAGGTCTAATATCTTCATAACTCATTCCCTTGAAATGACTCTCCTTGTATCCTCTCTGATTTTTCAAATACATGCACATGTTCTTCCTTACTTCAGCTACAGAGAAAGATCTATTTTGAAGTGCATGATATCTTAGCACAACAGGATCACTCGAATCAATATCATGGGCTTGATCAGCTTCAGCTACAACTTCTTGTTCTTGTCTTGCTCTATCAAATTCTTCTTGTAACTGTTTAGCTATTTATGCATCCCTAGCAATCCTTTTTTTCTTCTTCATTAATCAGTTCTTACAATCTAATAGCTTCTTCATGCCCAAGTCTTTCTTGCTCTAGTTGCTTCTTTGACTTCTTCTGAACAGATTCATCTTCTTTCATAATAGCTTTTCCTTTATCTTTTCTCTTTTTTGCACTCCTTCTGATATACACTAAATTTGCAGCAACAGTACTAACTTCAGGAGTCGCACTAGCAGTACTAACTGATATGTTAGCAGTACTAATTTCTTTTTCACCCTTTTTACCACTACCAAGATCTTCACTAGTTCAGTAGGCTCTTCTTGATCTAAAAGTATCTCAGTATCAGTACTAGTCTTCCCCTGAATCTCAGCATCCTCTTGAATCCATAAAGTTCCTTCATCTTGTACCAATGAAATAGCGGAGTTTTGATCAATCTTAGCAATTTTCCTCCCCTGTTTACAAAGACCCTCCAAATCTTCTTCAGTATCAGATAAAATCACTCTTGCCCTTCTTCTTGGTTGCCTTGTCTTAACTCTGTGTTCTAAATTCTTCACCCTCATGATGAGCTTTGTAAGAGAAGAACTATAAACCTTCTTTGTCTGTTGTAGGTCATTCTCCAAAACTTCAACTCTATCAGCCAACTTGGTAACCAAATCCATCAATTCATTTTGTTGTAGACTGCCCTCATCACTTCCAAGTGTGTGAACTCTTGGGAGAGGTGAATCATGGGGCCTAGTAGAGGTCTTATGCATGGTACCACTTCCCTGACCTGCTTCTAAGCCAATGTCAGTAGTGGCAGCGCCTCCAGCATCAACATCCACACTTGTGAATGCAGCCTAATCTGCTACTAGGGTTTAAGTAGGAAACTAAGACTGAGGAATCTTAGCATCTTGTTTGGTTATATCCCTAAGTGGCGATGATTGAGGTGATTGATATGTTTGAGGTGATAAGGATGGTGAAGATGTTATTTTGGAAGGAGATGACTCAAGTGTAGTAATCATTGTAGGAAATAGAGGAAAGTCTACCCTAGAATAACCCTTGGAAACCCTTTTCATGTTGCTAAACAGTTTTTGTATAAGTGTAGGAGTAGGATAAGTTCTGGTGTGAGGTTGAAGAAGTCTCTTTTGTTTGTTTAAACAGATTTGAAGAAATCTTAGATACATTAAAAACTTGTGTGTGCTATCCAAATTCTTCACCATAGCATCAAAAATCATTTTTGGAAAATTGAAAGACCTGTTTGTGGCTAAGCAAATTATAGCAGTTGCTATATTGCTACTAAATTGCTCCTAAGCTGTTGTCTTTGGACTTAAACAGTGAAGGATTGTATGAGTGAAAAACCTCCACTGAGGAGAAATTGTCCCTTTTGAAATGTAAGTCCAGCAGAATCAAATACATGCCCCATAAGAGCAAGTTGCTCAAAAATCTTTGTATTTGGTAAAGAAGTAATACCATCAGAGTCTTCCAACTTGAGGTGACTTCTTAAAGATGCTTCAGTAATATTCTTGACTTGTCCATCAATGCTAGCAGTTATTTCTACTTCTCCATCATCAGTTGTTCTAGCAGTAGCTGTTCCCCAAAACTGTTGGATTAAGGAAATATATATCTTGGGATTCTCAATAAGGGCATAATTGATATGACTAGTATTTAGAAAATCCACAATTTGATGAAAGGCTTCACTTCCCTCTGGCTTTTGTAAGTAGCATCATGTTGTGTTTGTTTTTGCAAAACTCCAAATTTCCATTTGATGAGAGAAAATAAGATTAAAAGTTCTGGCTTTAGAGCACGGTTATAGAGTGAATGTAAGGTTTGACAAAGTTAATTGAGAAATCTTAATGAATTTAATGAGAGAGAGGCACGTAGGGTTGTAGATTTGACCGAGCTGAAGAATTTTTGTTACTTATCTTGAAGAAATCTTATGAATTTTATAGAAAGATCATGAATTCTCCAATAGTCAAACCCTATAGCTATAAACAAGCAGTTGGCAAAATATTCTCAACGGCTAGAAATAGTGAAGGAAAATTTGTTCTCGCATAAACATATTAATGGTCATCCAGCAGTACTAAATTTAGCCTAACAGTAATAACTTTAAGCCCAGCAGTACTAAAACATGTTCATCAGTACTAAGTAATGCCTAACAGTACTAACTTTGAGATTGCAGTTTTAACCTCAATTTCATCCAAAAATCATTTCCATCACCAACCTTGGCATTCATAATCTCTCTTCTATTTTATCGCTCAACATTATCTCTTAATTCTTTTTGCTCACCAATTCCCACTCTCTTTAGTTTTTATCACACAACTCTCTATCTGTTTTTCATCTCACTATATCTCTCTTTTCTTTTTCTCACCAATTCAGATAGTTTTGTACAATGTGCCATCAATTCCCATAAGTGTCAAATTTTCAGTCCTCACCCACTTCCAAGTGTGTTAACTCTTGAGAGAGGTGGATCATTGGACTATTTAGATGTATTCTCAAACTTAGTTTGAGCATCTACACCCCTAATATGGTATCTTGGCACCTAGGACCACTACCTGAACCAGTTCCCTATGGACTTGGCTCATTAAGTGTTGCCATGGATTGGGTCCTATTGATGTTACCACTGTCCTGCTCTGCTTCTAAGCTAGAAGCAATAGTGGCAGCCCTTTCCATTCTGTCACCCAACTCCTTATGGATAGCCTCATCACCAACCTTTACAGGGGGACCACTAGACTGAGGTATCTTGGTGTCCCGACCTCTTTTGACATGCCTAGATGTTTTTTATTCTTTTTAACACACTTTTGATATTACATGTCCTTCCATCTATGCTTGACATAAGTAGCATCCCCTCAAACAATACTTTAAAGGTGAAGCATTCAACTTCAGGTACTCAATTTGCTTATCCTGCAAATGTTAGTCCAAAAAAATACACATTCCAAAGTATTTTCTTCTTGACAATTATTAATTGTGACTAACAGTTTTAACAAGTAGTCTTAAGTATAACTAGCAGTACTAATCATACTTAGCAGTACTAATTGACAAGACTAACAGTACTAATCCTTTAATATTACAAAGACACAAAGAGATTACAAACTTTAAGGATTTAGCATTCCAATACTTGCAATCAAGTATTGAAACCTTCCAACATCTAAAGCTTTTGTAAGTAAGTCTCCAAAATTGTTTTCTATATGGATTTTAACCACTTGAATTAACTTTTTGTCATTGCAGTCTCTTATAAAATGATATCTAATCTCAATGTGTTTTGTTTTAGTATGAGAAACAGGATTCTTAACAATACATATAGTACTATTATTGTCAATATTAATCATGGTGTGCATAAAATTATACCTATAGGATCGTTTAATTCATAACACGGGTGATGATTCTTGTGATTGGGCTAGTTTCTAGAGAGAGAAACACATAGAGAGATATTTCTAGAGAGAGAAATGTATGTGTAAAAGGAAAATGATTATGACTAGCTTGCCTCTTCCAAAGTTGGAAGAGGCTTATATAGTTTTTACAAAATACTGTGTATTAGTACCCGGCTTAAAACCGAAAGACATACGATTAACTATTAAACTACGAACTATTATAAATAATGAATATATGAGGTGACCGAGTCTTTTACTCATATCTAACAATCTCCCCCTAAGAGAGGTTGATTCGTAGTTTTACGTACCTATAAAATATATAATAATAATACTACTTAGGTAAATTCCAACTATTCACCCTTGACCAAGGTAAAAAGTCAAGATCTACAAAAATAATATATATAAAATAATATTAAGATACGTATGGTTTAACCGGGTAAATTTGATCACCCCGGGTCGTTTCCCAATCAGGAATAGTGACATTGAAACTCACAGTTTAGGTTCGATCCAGATTTGAATGAAGCAAAATGATATTTGGAATGGATTTTTTAAAATAACAATTAAACAAACATACGGGAAAACGGCAACATATTAATCAAAAAGACTAAAATTTTTACTCTAAAAATGTAAACTATAAATTTCCACTTAAATTAAGAAAAAAGGTGCCGAAAATTATAAAAAATAAAAACCTAATTTTTATCTTTTATAAAAGTTTAATTAAAACATAATTACAAAATCAAACCTATAATACTAATTAAAATTAATTAAACTTAATTAAAAACTTAACTAAGGACTAATGTGCCACAAAACCTAACGAAACTACGGGGAAAAACTAACAAACTAACGGTATGGGATAACTGAAAAACAATTAAAAATCGAAAAGTTAAAAGTTTACCACTTTTATACCCTGATAATCTATCCCGTCAACTAACTAAGTCCAAAAAAAACAAGCATTCGAAATTTTAAAAGAGTTAAAATGAAAAAACTCAAAAAGCAAAGTTGTAAAGGAAGCAGGGGGAACAAGATTAATAAAGGCTACTTGGGCTGAAATCTCACAAAATAGCTCAAAAGAGATTATCTTTAAGCTGTTTACAGAAGGGCGGCTTATCCTTGGGTTTTAGAAGAATAAGCTATAAAAAAAACTCAAAAACTAGATCAAAATGAAAAAAAAGGATAAGAAGTTCTAGAGCTTATGTTACTAATTAACTATAAATGAAAAGAAACTAATAGCTTAAGAATACTTTTATGCTACTAAAATTGATCATGAATAAGCAAACCAGGAAAATAAGCAAAGATACACACAATCCAAATAAGCTAGAAAACTTACTAAGCTAAACTGGGACTCTAAAACTTAAGTACTTTTTACTTTACTTTATCTATACATATAAATGAGCTATAAAATCTAGACTAAAGCTGAATTAAAAATTAAAAGCCCTTCTAAAGATTCTAAGTTACTGTTTTTGGAAGTTTTCAGGCTGATTTTATGACTTTTTACCCTAAATTAAACAGGAAAATAGGCTAGAAATTGTACGCAAATGAAGACTTTAAAATGTATTAAGCATATTAAAAACTTAAGTTCTACTGAATTTGTTAAGCTAAGTCTAAAATTACCTATCTAAATTAGCTAAGAACACAGCTTAGTATAACTGAGATTAGTACTGCTAGTGCTAAAAGTTCAACAGTCTTTCAAGTGAAGTATGACTAAATGTAATTTGACTCTTGAAAACAAAATAAGGCAATGAATAAGCTCAATAATGAAAAACTTAAACTTATTTTTATTAAGCTAAAACTAAATTAATCCTACTGAAATTCTAAGTAACAATACTAAACTTATGGGTAGTATGGTAGTGTAAAGGCTCATCGTACTAACATGAGGTTAGTACTGCTTGTGTTATAAATTGAGAGTGCACTAAACCAAACACCCCTTTGTCATTATGACTGAATTTGTAAAAAGCTTTTTAAGAGAAATCTAATGAACAAGTACTTTATACAGATAAAACTAGCTTTAAAACAAAAATCTTAAAGCAATCATGATTAAACAACTAAATTAAGCAAATTTCTAAGATCCTAACTAAATAAAACTAATATTTTTGGATTTAATGCGTTTTGATGACCAGAAATTAGTACTAATGATCTTTAAACTATTTAAGCCAAGAAAACAGACATAGAACAGATATAACTCAAATAGAACTATAAGAGATTTTTAAGCAAGAGAAAATAAGCAAATAAGATATTAAACATTATAAGCTCATAACTAAGCAATTTAAACTGATTTAGAGAAGTATGAATAAGAGAAAACTTACTTGATCCTTTTTAGCTAAACAAAAAGGAACAATAAAGGCAGCTTAAGTCTCTTAGCTTATTAGATAAGCTAGGTATAAGTCCTTGGGATTCTTCCAAGTTAAGATCCACCTTTCCAAAAAGCTCAAAAACAATTAGATCCTAATAGATTTAACTAATTTAAGGTTTAAGTAAGATTAATACTCGAAATATAAATAGCTCTATTTTTGCTTATAGACTATAAAAAAGCCGCGCTCGCTCGGCTCGCGCTACATGGCTTAATGAGACAATATGGCTTATTAAGAGAGCTTATGACTTGAAAATAAGAAGAGCTTATGACAAATTAAAACTGAATTTCATTAATCGAAAACTGAATTACATTACTAAAAAAAATTACATTTAAGGAAAAATACGAATTTAAGCTACTAAAAATTACATAAAAACTAGATAAAAGAAGAGAGAAAAAATCGGGCTCCCTATGTGTGTGAGAATGAGGCCTATTTATAGTGCCAAGCTGAAGCTTCTAGGCCCTCTTGCATTGCTCTCCAAACTTTTAATCCTGGCCAATCATTTCTTCAATCATTTGATCATCAACTGTAGCCGTTGGATTGATTTGTGGACACCTGAGGATTGCCAGGCTGGCATTCTTTGATGTGACGTTTGTGTTAGTTTTGTGAGTGTTATAGCACAAAAACCCACTTAAATTTGTGCTTCTTTCATAGCCGCGTACGCTCAAAGCTTGAGTAGACCAATGATTTCTCTTGATTTGACTGAATTATCCCTGCCATCTTGTAAGAGAGACCTTGAATTGTCTTCCGTACCCTTTAATTTTCATTTGCCCTTTGTTTTACCATGGGGTGAAAACGGGGAAGACGATGAATAGTGTTTGGAGTTACCCGCCTTTTTTATAACTGAGTACGGGGTAAAATTCAGTTGGACTTTGCCCTCTTGGCAATTTCAGTCCCTTTCTTTGTGATTCCATTTCTAGTTATAAATAACTTTGGAAATTTTCAAGATTGGTCCTTGTGGATGTTATAAAAGGATTTTAGCTAAGGTTTGGGCTGAGGCTTGGCTTCTTTGGCTTCTTTTTGTACTCTTCTGAATCTCGTGTCCGTGTTTGCTTGATTTTGACTGTATTCTTGTGATTTTTGACTTATCCGTACCTGCACACACAAAACACAAATACAAGCATATTTTTGCCATTTTTGGTCTGTTTTGGGTTTAATTGGGTTATTTTAGGTACAAACGGATATGTGTATTTTACACTTATCAAAATTCCCCAAACTAAACGATTGTGTGTCCTCACGCAATATCACATGCCTTATAACCAAATACCTCGAAAATTCCCCAAACTAAACCTTTGAAAAGTAGCAAAGATTTTTGTTGAGAGAGTTAAGAGATCACAAGTTATAAACACCCGATTTCCCATTTTCAAAGATTTTTTTCTTTTTATGATTTTTCTTGATAATTAACTACCTAACTACAACTTATTTGTTTTGACATTATGTATTGTTTTCATTACCTCATTGGTAACTTTTAGGATCATAGAATAAAAAGCACAATTAAGTGTCTAAAAGATAACTTCATCATCCCCGATTTTTCACTTTCCCCATGCTAAGCTTAAAAACAAGATCATTGTCAATTACAAGTCATGATACTAACACTACTCATAAATACTAATTGTGTACTTACTTTTCCTCCCGCAATTCCTTCTTTTGTATCTCAAGATTTTACTTAAGTCATATACCCGAAGGCTCTTTAAGACTTTTGTTTCGATACTTATTAATTCCAAAAATAAAGCGTAACGGTTAAAAATGAAATAAATAGCTCCTAGCCCTTTTCAAAAGATCAAATGTTATCAAGATTAAAGTCCACATCGAGGCAACCAAAATTTGGCTTTTATTAGGCTACTTAAGCAAGGCACCATTCATGTCATATACCCGAAGGCTCTTTAAGACATGAATGGACCAATCTTATTTGCACCATATACCCTTAGGCTCTTTAAGGCACAAAATAAGACAAAAATTAAGCAACATTATTAAACCTCAGTCCTTTAGAAGGCTACAACATCGGCCACGCCTCCTACAAGATGTAGCAAACATATTTCGACTTTGACAAAAACATTTTCAGCTACACCGGTTGGTTTGGAAATTGTACGATCGGCTAACTCTAAAACCATTTTTGTTTCGGTAAGACCTGAAAATCCAAGCTTTTTCCAAATGGAAAGAGGCATGAGATTAATGCTAGCCCCTAAATCGGCAAGGGCTAGATAATTATCAAATTCTGAAAAATCACAAGGAATTAGAAATCGGCCTGGGTCACCTAGCTTTTCCGGAAGCTTTTTAAGGACGACCGCACTACAATTTTCGTTCAACGGCGTTTTGGTCAATTCGATCAACTTGTCTTTGTTATTTAACATCTTTAAACATTGACGCAAACTTTGGCTTATGGATGTGAGCATCCGACCAAAACTAAGCTCAAAATGAAGGTTTCGAAAGATTTCCATAAACTTTGAAGAAAGAATGTCATCTTTTTCACGAATCTTTTGTTTGTTGAGTCTCGACGGGTAAGGCAAATTAGGTTTGGCTTTGTTAGCAACGAAAGAAGGTTCTTCGATTGGTTCTTTGTCTTTGGTTTGTTCTTGGACCAATGGAGGAGGTTGGATGTCTTCGGTGCTCGGTAGCTCCGTATCCTTTGTCGCCTCACTTTCCTTTTCCACCACCGGCGGTGGAATCGGAGGTCCATCGTATGAAACACCACTACGAGTCGTAATTGCCTTGGCTTCGTTCCTAGGATTTGGAATGGTATTGCTTGGTAAAGTACTTGAACTTGAAGGTTGGTTGGTGTGATAGCTTTGCATGAAACTGAGCATCATCTTCTGAAAATCATCTTGTTTCTTTTGAGAATCATTGTAAACTCTTTGAAAATCATTTTGGTTCCTTTGAAAATTATCCAACTTCATTTGTAAGTTATTCATATTTGCATCATTAGCCTTAGCATAACTTTCAAAATCCGTTTTAGACACTCCTTGAACTTGTGAAACGGGAGGTAAAGCTTGATTAACCAAAGGTTGATTTGTTGGTGGTTGGTATGGTGGTGCTTGATAAACTTGATTTTGGTTGTTTTGACGGTTTTGATTAAAGCTTGTTCCACGGTTTTGATTCGAATTGAAATTGTTTCCTTGATATCGGTTTTGGTTGTTTTGAACATTCGGTTGATTGAAACCCGGTGGTTTCATTTGACTTGCTAAATTGGAAGGTTGGTTTCTTTGGAGAAAATTGCCAACGGCTGCGGTTTGTTGAAATTGTTAGATGTTGTCATGAAAAACGGGAAAATCGTTTCCACCTTTAGTTAACGGACAATGGTTAAAATTGTGATTCGATCCCCATGTAACACATACTTCCTCAACCGCTTTGACGGGTGCGGGAGTAGTAACAACTAAAGCTTTCATTTCATTCATAATTTTGTTCATCTTGATAGTCATCTTATCTTCAAGAGAAGCGGCTATTTGTTGCATTTCGAAAGAATTATTGGAAGAAGAATTAGAAAGAGGAGCATCCGTACTCACTCTTGGATCATTAGCACGACTTCTAGAATAACGAACTTTTGACTTGCTTTCAATAATCGCTAAACCTTCTTGAGGCATCTTGTCTAAGAAATTGCCACCTGCACCCGCGGCAGAATCTAAGGCATCTGATCATTTGTTTTTTTTTTTTTTTTTTGTTTTGTTTGAATTTAAGAATGACATAAAAAGTATCGAGTTGGGGTAGTTTCGAAAAGCCACATTGGTGAGGACATTGACGAAGGAATCCTTTAAACGTTCCATGCTCATTGAAAGGGTTCTTGTTCTTGGAAAAAATTGGTGATTTGTTCGCAGGTAAGTTTGTTTTTGAAGGTGGGAAGAATGGTATTTATGAATTTTGAAATCAAGGTCGTCCATGTGAGAATTGATCTAGGAGGTTCCTTGTCTAACCAATCCTCGGCTTCACCCGTCTAGAGAAAAAGGAAAAGCAAAAGCTTTAATATCGAATTTTAATTACTAAGTAAAGATTTTATTATGACCGGCAACGATTCGGATGTCTAAACGTTGAAGTGACCTTGTTAAAAAATCGAAGGTGATTGTGAGGGTCTTGTCTACCCGTAAACTTATTGCTTTGCACAAGATTATTAATAAGGTTGTTTAAGCTCGCAATTGTCTATTGCATTAATTGGTGGAACCACACATAGCATCTTCATAACCCTTCGATGGGTAGCTTTAACATTGGGCCATCGTACGATTTATCGCCATTGGAACAACGATTTGATTGACAATGGTTTCATCTAAATCAAAATTTTCAACAACAACCGGAGAGTTTTGTTGTTTGTCGACGTCTTCGAGATTGCGAACGAGTGCGCATAAAAAGAAACAACTAAAAAAAAAAAAAATCAAAAGCAAAACTTTACACTATTTTTTTTAACAATGAATTTTAACGGTTACACGGAAGAGACTTAAACCAAATAATCAACTACTTCACTAGCTCTGAAAATGCTTTTCAGGTGAGCAGTACATTCCGTAGAGACACAAAAAGCAAGTGATAAACTTTAGTTCGATTTGAGAACCAACAAGTTCACCTGAAATTGAAACGATAATCCTCTGTTGAGAATAATTATATTTTTGTATTTTTACAACCATAATGGATGGGCGTTTCTTTCATAATAAAAAGAAAGAGTTTTAATTTTCGATTTTTTTTTAAATCTTTTTACTATACTAAAAGAAAAAGGAAATATTTTTTCCTTTTTTAATATTTTATAGAGATTTTTTTTGGATTTTTGAATTATAAAACAAGAATGAAACTTTCGAGGGTGAAAGATCTTCAAACCAAATCAACAAACACAAAACGAAGGAATCTTAAAACTAGTCCCCCGGGCAGCGCGCCAAAAACTATTGTACACGTTTATCCACAATAAAACATACTATAAAAATGAATATTCCACAAAGAGCAATTAAGAAAATTCCCTAAGGGAAATTCACTCTCAAAAATATATATAATATTATATAAATAGCGTATATTTAGACCGGGTACGTATGATCCCCGGTCGTTTCCCCAACGACTAGTGAAATTGAAACCACGTTTAAGTCCGGATTATGATTTGAATAAGAAAATAGATGATTTGATAAGCTAAGATTACTAAATAAAAAGCAAACATTTAAAAAATCAATTAAAGGCAATTAAACCTTTAAAAACGAGTAACGGCAAACTAATATAACGCGACAAATAGCAAGTAAACTAATTTTAACGCCCAAAAATGTAAACTAAAAATTCTAACCTAAGAATAGGAACAAAAGAAAATTTTAGGAAAAAGAAAAACATTTTTTTAAGATTTTTTTTGAATTTTTTTTATCAATTAAAAACTATTTAATTCTAATTAATTCCTAAATATAAAAAAATAGAAATTAATTGAAATTATATTTTTCCTAAATAAAATAAGTAAAAAGAAAATTTTAGAATAAGAAATTACTTTTTTGAGACTGTTTAGTTAAAAGATATATTTTTTTTCTAAAATTTAAAACTACTTAAAAACTATAAAAATAATAAAATTATTAAAAATAGAATCCTAGAATTTTTATAAAAATTACACTAAATAAAGAAAGTGTGCAGAAATTTTATAAAAATAAAAGCCCTAATTTTTAATTTTTATTTAAAGACTAATTAAACTAATTAAAACTAAACCGTAATTATTAATTAAAACTAATTAAAAACTAACTTAGGGACTAAACTGTGTAAAAAAGACTTAAGGCATAACGGGACCTAAACATGTTAACAGCAAGGAACTTAACTAAGAAACATTGAAAACAAAAAATTTAACAAGAATTGGTACCCTGAGGACCTAACACGATAACAACTAAAGCCAACTAAGCCCCAAAATAAAGTTGAAGTTTTACAAAGTACTTTTTAGGAAAAACTCAAAAGAGAGAAGTTGTAGAACAGCTTGAGGAGAACAACTTTAATGAAAAGACTTATATCTAAAAGCCACAAATAATCTCAATAAGAGCTTATTTATCAGCTGACCTCAGAAAAGTGGGGTGTTTGGATTTGTTTTCCCCCTAAAAGCTATATTAAGCTCAAATTAAGCATATTGTGAAAAGAAAAGATGTTCTAAGAAGAGCGTATATTGCTTAAGCAAAAATGAAAAGAACAAATAAAAGAGCTTAAAACTAATTTAAAAACTACTGAAATTGATCATGAACTAAGCAAACTCAGAAAACAAAAACAATAAGCAAAAATCCAATTAAGCTAAAAAACTCAATAAGCAATTTCAAACTATAAGCTTTTGAAAACTAATAAATCTACTTAGCTACTATCTATTTAAGCTATAAAATCTACTTCTATAAGCTAGAATTCAAAATTTTAAGAAACTAACTTTCTACTTACTGTTTTTTGGCTTTTTGACTTTTTATGATTTTGACAGCAACATTAAGCTAGGTAAATAAGCTAGAAAATGAAATTTAAATCCTAATCTATATTAAGCTATACCTAGTCTATAAAATATTAAAGGATGAGCTATTAAACCCTAACTTTGCTAGCTTAATTTGGGGCTTAAGTATCAGCAGTACTAACTAACTTAGTACTGCTGATGCACTTTGCACAAGTGCAAAGCTATAGTGCAGGTTACCAAAAGGGTAAACCTGCACTTAGACACACTCCAATAGAGTGTACAAACACAAATCAAGAGCTAACCAAGCCTTAAATGGCTTGGTTCAAGTTTTCACAATCAAAATTTAAGAGATAAGGTGCCCTGGTGCAGAAACAAGGAATATAAGCTCTAACTTTTTCATTTTCAAAATCTAACTTATAAAAACTCTTTTCCTAATTGTCTTAAAGGTAAACACAAGTGACTCAAGCAAATTGCACAATTAATTTTGACTTTTTGAGGTCAAACACACTTAAACCAAACACCCCTTTATGTGATTGACAGATTTTAAAAAGCTTATGAAATGAAAATCTATTTATCAAAAGCTTAAGACCAGATGATGCAGAGTTTATATTATCCCTAATAAGCATGAATTAACAACTAAATAAGCAGTAATCTAAAATTTAAGCTAATTTCTACTATTTTTGGTTTTTTATGGTTTTTAAGACAAATATATGTAAACCTATAATCTAAGATGATTAAGCTAAAATCAGATTATAAGAACTAAATAATAAGCAATATAGAAGGCAAATAGTACTAATAAGTAGACAAAATAAGCAAATAAGCAGTCCTACACTTTTAAGCTAAAATTAAGCTATAAATGAAATTATGAAAAGTAAATGAAAAGTTACTTGTGCCTCAGCTAAACAGAAGCTCAAACTCAATTATCAGCTACAAGCTCTAGCTTATTCATGTGAATAAGCTAGTATAAGTCCATGAGGATCCTTCCATTTTAGATCCCCCTTCCATAGCTTAAATCCAATAAGTCCAAGGTAAGGTAATAGTTTTTAAGCTGATTTTAAAGTAGTTTAAGTAAAATTAAGGTTAATTAAGCTCAATCATGAGCTTAGAGACTCATGAGAGCTTATGAGTAGCTTATGGCTTTAGTTTAACAATTGATATGAAAATAAAGAGATTATGAGAGATTATCTAAAAACTGAATTATCATTAATAAAAAGCTTAGTTACAATACTTGAAATGAAAGTTACAATGTTTAAAAGGTAAATTAAGCTGGAAAAAGGAAATTAAGCTAAAACTTAAATCTAAAGCTACAAGCTAAAAACTAACTAGGTGAAAAAAGATCTCCCCGTGTGTGAACTGTTGAGGGCTATTTATAGCTGAACAAAGAACCTTCTAGCCCCTTGCCTTCATCAATCATCCACCCTTGATCTTTCTTTCATTTTTGATCTTTGCTTTTGGCCATTGGATCACTAAGTGACCTCACACGGATTGCCAACGTGGCAATCCATGTGAGGCACACTTGTGTTTCTTCTCTGAGTAGATTAGCACAAAAAAACCATCACTATGTGTGCTTTCCCCATGGCTGACGTGTCAAGAGCTTGAGTGAGAGCTTAAGTAACCCTTGATTTGACTGATATGACCCCTCCTTAGTGTTAACGAGCTCATGAATTGACCTTCTAACCCTTTAATTCTCATTTGCCCTCTCATTTTTAATCCATGGTAAATCAATGAAGACGATGAACAGTAAATGGTCTTCGCGCCTATTTTTATAACTGGATCGGGGTAAAAACGGTTTAAACTTTGGCCTTATGACAATACAAGCCCCTCTCATTACTTTTCCCTTTTCTAGTTATAAATACTTTTGAAAATTACAAGTTTAGCCCTTGTGGTTTATTTAAAAGGGAAGTGGGCTAGTAATGGGCTTATGAATTGGGCTTTTGGGCTTACTAGATCCGGGTAAGGTATTTTAGGGTAGTTGAAGGCCCATTAAACTTTCCTGGGCCCAATAAGGGAGGAGGGGACATTTTTGGACTTTTGTAAAACTTGAGGGACTGGGATTGGATTATTGTGAGGTTTTGTCTTGTAGTGGTTTACTGCTGTTGACTGGATTTGACTGCGGTCTTTGATTTTCTGGCTTCGGCTTTGATTCTTTGGCTTCTTTTTGTTCTCTTCTGATTCTCGTGTCCGTGCTTGCCTGTTTTTGACTGTTTTCTTGTGATTTTTGATTTATCCGCACCTGCACACACAAAACACAAATACAAGCATATTTTTGCCATTTTTGGTCTGTTTTGGGTTTAATTGGGTTGTTTTAGGTATAAACGGATATGTGTATTCTACACTTATTAGTGGTTAAGTTAATCTAAGTTAAAAACCAAAATATTAAATAAAAATAAATATGAATCAACTTCACTCCCTGTCAGCGACGCCAAAAACCTGATGTGTCGTTGTGTTCGTTGTTATTTGACAAGTTCCTTTTAATACATATAAATATAAATAAATATATAAATACATAATAAATAGGATAATATCAATAGTAGTAGTATAGTAACCGGAAGTATCGGTCTCTCACTTCGTTATCCACAAAGTTTAAAACCGGACCCGGGTCGTTTCTCCCAAACGAGGCATGAAATTGATGGTTACGTTATTGGTTTGACAATTGAATGCTTGAATAATCAAAGATTTGATTCGGTTTTCTAAATCTACGGGAAAATCATAAAAGGCAACGGGAAAACTTAAAAACTACGAGAAACATAAATAAGGCATAAAAGGAAATCCTAAGTCTAAGGGAACATAATTATAAAGGCACTTAAAGCTAAAACACGAAAACGAGAATTAAAAACGAACGCGACTTAAAAACCTAAATTATCGAAATTTAATCCTGAATTGATTTTTTTAATTTTTAATAAACCCCTAAGTGACTAAAAAGTAAGAACAAAGAAAACTAGACCGAAAACGAAAGTAAATTAAGCTTAAAAACGCGAAAACGAGAACGGGATTTTAAA
>BQNB010154262.1:0-15542 GCA_026074375.1 Tanacetum coccineum | reverse complement strand
AAAAATGAGTACTAATCTTGAATACATAAACTAATTACATACTGTTAAAAAATTATCAAACATGCTAAATAGAAATGAATGACAATTTAGATGGCCAACATTAGAGCCTTTGCATCAAGGTTTCTTTCAAGAGAAGTGCTTCGAATATAAGATTGCAGCAGGCATTTGTTGATGTTGATGACGCTCGACGCAAATACTCGTCTTAAGTGAAATTTCTTAGGAAATAGTATTTTGATTTATCATGTTTTTATATTCACCGAAGGACATCTCAACATCTATAACCAATGTACCTTATTTCAATCAAATGCGTTGAACCTGTGCTAGTTCTGTTGACATTGCACTCAGGTAAGAAACATGTGCATACTATAATCTCTACATCATATACCTGCAAAAGCCACAAAAATGCATATATCAGATATATATGTTCAAATACCAACTCTGTGTAGCATCTTTTTAAGCAGAGCTCATTAAGTTTGCTAATACGAAATATGTTTCTAACCATACAGACACACACACACACGCACACACATAATTGAAGAATCCGCTCAAAAATTTTATTTCACAAAATTTACGCACACACATAATTGAAGAATCCGCTCTAAAATTTTATTTCACAAAATTTAGCCAAGTGTACGGGTATGATTCAGTGTGATGCACGTGGCGAAAACTATTTACTTGCAACAATAGCAGAAAGTATTAAATAATGGAAAAGAACCTTTTTTTTGTAGGCCTAACTCCTAAGGCATTTGTGAGATGAAATTATGAGCGTTTGAAGCCTTTGCAACTTCAGTGACTTCTGGGATTGTGGGATAAAAGCACTGCCAAAAAAATCGACCAAAAGTAAGATGATCTGTTTGTTGTGTGTGTGTTAGAGTGAATTTGTGGAGAAGGAGAAAGGTTAGGCACGAAGTGGGAAAGAGAAACACGTAGCAAAGAGGGGCACATGGAAGTGGGAGAGGAACCAATCACAACCCCTAATAAAATGCCATCCAAACAGCCTCTAATAACAGAATTGGCTGCTGAAATATGCAAAAAGGAGAGTACATACCAGTATTAGAGTTGAAGCTAGCACCGCCGGAAATCAAACATAGTAAGAGGATTAATGGCTGCAAATAAGTAGCATAGCCAAAGTCAGAAACAAAGAATAAGCAGAAAGGGATATGTGTGTAAATTGAATCTCATCTAATATTTCGTGCATTAGACTCAGGACGCAGTTGCCTTGGTTGATTTTACCGGGCTATCCTTTTGCGCCGGCTACAACTGAAGTAAGAAGGTTTCCAAACGCGCCATTCTCCAGGAGAAGAAAAGTGTATAGAAAATAGTTGTAAAACACTTACTGAGATCGTTGACCTGTAGATCAGCACACATATAAAGGTGAAATTTCTTATTAGAAACTCATATCAACATACTAAAAAGCTACGATAATCCACACGTAAACCCATAATATCATACCAAAACATTCAATAATTGTAAATAAACTCTAGCTCCATTAAAAAGAAAACTAAAGACCGTATATCAAAAAAACATTATAAAAGGAATACCTTTAGGATCACCACCACCGGTAGCAAATCTGACCCTACTCAATTGAGAACATCTGCAAGCCTACTTTTGTTCTTCACATGCTTTAGCACTGATTTCCTGTAATCACGGAAAGATCTGTGAATACCCCTCAGCTATGAATTCAAGCAATGCAGAAGAGGTGTTCCGGTGGGTTGTCAAGATAAAACGGGTGGAAATTGCCGCTGCTAATTAAAATGAAATGGATTTCTAAAACTTATACCATAACATACTTTTAAACTTTTCTTTCCTCTTTTTTTCATTCCCACCTTCTCGTGGTTTCTTTCGTTTCGTACCTTTATCTGCCATCTATAACTATAACTGTACGCATGCAGCATTACTGGCCTTAAAATAAAATTGACTGTTAATAAAAATATCTACACAAACATAACGTTTAGCAAATAACTTCTTACCAGATCCTCGCCCTAAAGGTTTTGCGTCATAAGCAGCTCATGTAAAGATTCCGCACCTCTAAGAGCGGCAGTCCTACAATCAATACAAAAAGAAATTGAATATTATTCAAGCATCAAAATTGAACCGTTTGAACACACTTTTGTTAAAGAATTTCAACAGTTGAGGAAGGAAAAAGCTCGCTTTAATGAAGAAGGCAGAAGAGGAATTAAAAAAAGGTTAATTGAATATTTAAAAGCAAATATAGTTAATCAAATATATTACGCAAGTACTGCAATACTTCTTTATATAGTTTTGAACTTTACATTTAAAGTAAGGTTATATTCTGATTGACAACGTTTACAACAAAGTCCATTGTAAATCGCCTTCTAAATCAAGTAATGCTATGCTCATTAGAAAATCATAGTTTTTTTTTAAATGGTGAGGATGTAGTGTCATTTGTGATAAAGCAAAAATACGCAAGCACCAATCTTTTTGTATAGTTTTTATCTATTTTAAGCAAACCATAAAAGATGCATATAACATTATTCGATGAGCATTGGTTAATATTATCACATGTAGCATGCACTAAAGTGGATAGATTTTCATATACCTTTGAGAAAAGGCAGCTCGGTTCGTAATGTGTCACTTGTAATATAAACAAATAAGCGTATTGATTAGAAACAGTACTTTTCACTTCGAAAGCTCGGGTCTTTTCTTAATTTCTCCTATAACATTCACACATCATACATAAACTTTAGAAATTCAAACATACACGGGGCGGCGGCGGCGGGGGGGGGGGGCGGGGGAGGTGCAAAATGGACAACACCTGCGGACACGAATGCAGCTCCGGTGGTTCGCCTACACGCCTATCTTTTTGCTACCAGAATGTTCTTGAGATTCAAATGTTGAATATATCAACATTTCAAATCGTGTATAGATAGACCCGGCTGAATTTCAGCAACTATCTTTGGCTTGTTGACCAAGATAGGGTTTCCTATATATTGAACCGTCTCATTCATTTTTTGATACAGAAAAAACGAAAACTCCAAATAAACCAGGCGCAACAGTTTTGAGCAGCCTTTCCAGCAGTTATCATCGATCATAAACCTCGATCCTTTCCGTAATCTTTCAGGTCAGATTGTCTAGTCCGGCTGTACAACAGCTTTGGACGTTGTACCCTGGGAAACAGACGGCGAATCTGTTTTAAGGGAATCGTGTTAAACACGAAGCCGCCTCGTTTTTTAATGCTTTTTTTAATTGTTAATTCTTTTGTATATTTACTTGTTAATGTTATTCGATTTACGCTATTAAAAGTATGCAGGTTTCCCAACAGTCTTAAAAAAGGATTCTGTTTACCCACAAGTAAACGCTTTGTAATTGATATTTTATTGTTAACAAGTTTTCTTATAAACTATTTCTGTCGAAACCTAGATAGAGTTTCGTTGGAAATCAGGTAACAAAAACAGATTTATTTTGCGGTCTACAGATCCATAACGTTTTAATTAATTCGATATAGAAACCAGGATTGAGTTTCTATTAAACTTATATTATTTTCACTGAAACCAAGACTGAGTTTCGGTTTTTTTTTTTTAAACGATCCGGTACGGCAGATACCGATGTGGATTACTGTTTGTCTGATAACGGTTTGTGTGTAATCTGTCAGGTGGACTAACACTCAAACTCCTCCTCCTGCGACTACTGAGTTGTGATCCCAAAACGGTCGGCCGGCTTCCCAAACATCAGTGGATAATTCATGCAGAAAGATCAGAAAGAAAAGTTCATATGGTTCAGAACTTTAAGACGGTTCGGCAACAGAGAGATGTTCTTATATCTCATCACCTTGGGTCTTCGCACGGTTCTTGGCAAAGAAAACTGTGTGCTCAGGTCGAACCTCCTGCCGAAAGGTCAATCCTCTTAATGGCACATGCTGTGCAAGCTATGGAAGCATGGAAACATTCAGACTTTTTGAGGCACAATTATGTTCTGAATGGTTTTAATAGATCCTTTGTTATAAAGTGTTACTGCAAGACAGACTGACAAAAGAATTATGGGAGTCATTGGAACGCAAGTACAAAACAAAGGATGCTGGTACAAAAAAGTTTGTGGTAGCTCGGTTTTTGGATTACAAGATGGCTGATTCAAAGAACGTGATCAGTCAGGTTCAAGATCTGTAGGATTTGCTACACGACATTTATGCTGAGGGAATGACTCTAAGTGAGACTTTTTAGGTTGATGCTATTATTGAAAAGTTGCCTCAAAGCTGGGTAGAATTTAAAAACTACTTAAAGCATAAGCAAAAGGAGATGAGTGTTAAAGACTTGGTTATTCGTCTTTATATTAAAGAGGACAGAAAGTTGGCTTAGAAAAACACCTATACACCTGATTCTGCCAAGGAAAATATGGTTGAGCATGCTGGGTCATCTGCAAGGTCTAATTCTAAGGGAAAAGGCAAAGATGAAAAGAAGAATGACAAGAAGGGCAAAGGGAAGGCTGAATACCTTGCTCCTAAACGTGGGTTTTGTGAAAAACAAATGTTTCCACGCGGGACTTGTTATCAACTGTGACCAAACCTGGTACGTGATGTAATTAGCAAGATGCCGAAGCGGTGAATCTACGCCAGGCAAATATGGTGGATGATGATGTGGACATGATTGCGATGGTGTCTGACATGTGTGCCATGATCTCTGAGGTTAATACCTGGTGGTACTAACAACAGTGGTTGGTGGCTTGATCCTGGGGCACTCGTCATGTGTGTGCTGGATAAGAGTTTGTTTCCACTCTTTCAGAGCGGTTGACAATGGACAGAATGCTGTATATAATAGGGCAACTCTGCAACTGCTGTTAAATGGGTGGACGGAGATGTTATTTGAAGATGAACATCCGAGAAAGAGCTCAAGTTGACTACTGTCTGTATGTTCCGGAGGATTCGCAAGAATTCTTGAGTCCGGATGGCTGTTTAACAAGTTTTGGTTTTCGTTTAGTCTTTGAGACTGTTAAGTGTGTTTGGTCTAAGAATTCAATTGTATGTAGGTAGGGCCTATGCAGTGATGGCTATGTTTTTTAAACTCATTGTATATGGTGGTCAAGGAATTATTATCAATAAAATGAACTCTTCTTTTGCTGTACTGATTGAGTCTTCTAATGTGTGGCATGGTTGTAAATTTTAATTCGATGGCTCTGTTTGATTAAATTTAATTGCATACAAAACTTTAATATTGATTTCTAACTACAATATATGAAACTTGTGTTGAAGCCTCAAATTCAAGGAACTTTTTTTCAAATCGGTTATTATTTTTAAGCGAACAACCGAACCAATCTTGATATGATACACACAGAATTTATGTGATCTGGAAATCACTACCCACGAAGGGTTGGCAATAGTACTTCTATCACGTTTATTGATGATTGTACCAAGTATTGCTATGTTTACTTGTTGAATAGTAAAGATGAAGCTCATAGACAAGTTCTGTTCTATATAAAACGAAGTTGGGAATCAAACTTGTAATGAAAATCAAGGTTGTTCGAAGTGATAGGGCGGTGAATATGTGGCTCCAATTCGACGAGATTTGTGCGAACATGGAATTAGACCACGAGTTCACTGTTCCTATTCACCTCAGCAAAAACGGTATGCCGAAAGTGAAGAACTCGTTACCTTGAAAAGAAATGGTAAATGCCATGTTGATTAGTTACTGGTTATGAGTCATGGACTTGTGGGGGGAAGCCATTCTGACGGCTACTTATCTTTAAAATAAGATTACCTCGTAAAGAAAAAGGGAAGAGGCTCCTTATGAATTATGGCTGGGAAGAAAACCATTCATATCAATACTTACGAGCGTGGGGGTTGTTTAGACCAAGGTTAGCTTGTTGCCAGCTCCCAAGGCCACAAAAGTTGGACCTTAATCTGTTGGATTGTTATTCATTGGATATGATAAGACAAAGCACTGATTACGTTTCATTGTGCATGAATCTGGAAAATCCGGATATCCAAAAGAATAACAATAACTGGAATCTAGGATGCTTCTTTCTTTGAACATATAATTTCCACTTGTTTATCAAAGGAAACTGGAAGGCTCATCTAGATTAGATGAAAAAGTTGTCCAAGATTAAGAGACAAAAGATGAGAATGATCTCAAGATGAGAGACAAGATGCAATAACCGAGAGAATAGAAGAAGTAGAACCCAGAAGCAGCAAAAGGGGCCAAGAAACTAGAAATTGTTTTCAGAACCCGATTTTGTTTTCTTTTATGGTAGATAAATGACCCACGTCTTACCGGGAGGAACGGGGTAACTTCCTCCAGAAGGCAACTATGGAGGAAGCCATCAATAGTGAAATAGAATCTATTTTACAAAACCATACGTGGGAGCTCGTGGATTTACACTCCTGGTTGTGTAAACCACTAGGCTAGAAAATGAAATCTTCACAAGATGAAGATGAAAGATGATGGCACCGTTGATAAATATAAAGCGAAAGAGTGGTAGATCAAGGGTGGTTTTAGGACAACGTGAAGGTCTAGACTACTTTGATAATTATTCGCCGGTTTACGCGAAAACCATCGATTTAGAATGCTAAATTTGCTATTGCCGATTTAAGAAATTTGGATATTCACCAAATGGATGTGAAAACGGTTTTTCTAAATGGAGATTTAGGAAGAAGAAATTATATGAACCAACTGGAGGGTTGCATAGCTCTGGGACAATGAGGGCACGGGGGGGGGGGGGGCTTTGAGACTTGTTAAGTCGTTGTAATGGCTTAAAGCAAGCTCCCAAACAGTGGCATCAAAAAGTCTTGGACCACCTCCTTGTTAGAGCGTGGATTCAAAATTAATGAATGCGCACCAAGTGTCGGTTTACGTGAAGACACCAAGTGCTGGATTATTGTAATTTTGTGTTTGTATGTCGGATGATATGGTGATCGTTGGCATTAGAGTAGTAACGACAGCGTTATTTAGATCCACTAAAGACATGTTGAAATCAAAAGTTTGACATGATGGATTATGGGTTTGGCTGATGTGATCCTGGAATAAAGATCATCGAACTCAGAATGCACTTGTGTTAAGTCAAGCACATTTCGTGGACAAATGACTTAATACGCATAATGCGGGGGATTTCGCCAAGCTAGAAACTACCAATTGACACCAGTATGCATCTTTCTAAAAATACGAGGCCTTAGAGTGTTGCCCAATTAGGTAATTCAGGATTATTGGCATGTTAATGTATTGTTGACAAGTACCCCGGGACCTGACTGAGGCATATGCTGTTAGTAAGCTAAGGTAGTATTACGAGTAATCCCAAGTTATGCACATTGGAAAGCTATATCGAGGGTACTTCATTTATTTGAGATAACGGTCGTGGATTATTGTGCATTATGACAGACATCCTGTGTTATCGAGGGATTTACAGTGAGCAAAGTGGATTCTGACATAAAAGATTCTAGATCGACCAGTGGATATGTGTTTACCATAGGGGGGCGCTATATTTGGAAGTCTTCCAAGCATAACTTGTTTATAGCTAAGTCCACGATTGGAATCAGAATTTATTCGCGCTAGATAATATGAGGGAAGAGGCAGGAAAATGGCTAGTCAATTCAGTTTTATAGGGACAAAACAAGGTGGCCCTAAACCGGTAACGGCATTAGTATACATTGTGACAGTATATCGGCATGGAGGAGCTAAAGTACAATGTATAATGGAAAGTCCTAGACATATCCGTCGGACATAACTCGATACGAACAACTATTCAACTGGAGTTATCTCAAATGAACTATGTGGCTTGTCAAAGGTATAACATCGCGGCACTCGTTTACAAAAGGGATTAAGAGAAGGAGTTAGTTAGTATAGTCGTCTAAAGGCATTGGGACTTAAAAGCCTTGAGATGAATGAGTTTCTATGAAGGGCAAACCTAACCTAGTGACTGAGATCCCAAGGATCTAGGTCTCAATAGACAAACAACCTATCATAGTAATGTGGGGGAAGTCAGTCAATGTGGTGGGAGTTACTCAAAAAAAAACAAAGGTTTAAACATGAGGCCCAACACATAAGCCCATATAAAAAAAACAAACTATTAAACATGAGACAAAAAAAATCGCAAAAAAAAAAACTAAAAAAAAAAAATTACCGCCCCGCAACAACGCGCGGGACATAAACTCATATAAGGAAAAAAAACAAATTATTAAACATGATACCGAAAAATAAACCCGCACTATTAAACATGAGACCGAAAAAATAAACTCGCACAAAAAAAACATATAACCAAAGAAAAAAACATTTAAACATGAGGCCCAACACATAAGGTCATATAAGAAAAAAAACAAACTATTAAACATGAGACCGAAAAAATAAACCCGCACAAAATTAAAAAAATAATAATAATAACAATGGCCCGCAACAACGCGCGAAAAATTAACGTCCCGCAGCAACGCGCGGGTAATCCTGCTTGTTTACAACAAAGTCCATTGTAAATCGCCTTCTAAATCAAGTAATGCTATGCTCATTAGAAAATCATAGTTTTTTTTTAAATGGAGAGGATGTAGTGTCATTTGTGATAAAGCAAAAATACGCAAGCACCACTCTTTTTGTATAGTTTTTATCTATTTTAAGCAAACCATAAAAGATGCATATAACATTATTCGATGAGCATTGGTTAATATTATCACATGTAGCATGCACTAAAGTGGATAGATTTTCATATACCTTTGAGAAAAGGCAGCTCGGTTCGTAATGTGTCACTTGTATAAACAAATAAGCGTGATTAGAAACATGTACTTTTCACCTTCGATAAGCTCGGTCTTTTCCTTAATTTCTCCTAAACATTCACACATCATACATAAACTTTAGAAATTCAAACCATACTAACAATAACAAACGCCATATATACACTTTTTTAATTTGCACCTAGCTTATCAAATTGTGAAGCCGCAAACTACATCATTTTCTTATACTGCACCTAAAGCCATATAGCACGCGTCATATACATATTCCTTGACATTTCTGTTGCCACATTACTAACAATAAGAAACGCCATATAGCCACTCGATACGTACACTTTTCTAACCAAATAGTGATATCAAATATAAACGTATTCGGGTCAATTCAAGTCAACCCCAAAATATACTTCAATTTGACCCGATACTCATCCTTGTCTTTATTTTACAATAACTATTCAACCCTACCAACCACTATAACATTTAATTACTAAAAAAAGTAAATAAAATAAGACAAAAAAAATGAAATAAAAAAGAATATCGATGCCATGTTAAATGAATCCAAATTGTTTTAGTTGGGCCAAAAATTCATGATATGTTAAGCCCACCAAAATATTTGCAGGCTTTTGTCGCCTTCCTTCACGCCGATTAGTATATTGTTCAATGTCCCTAATCTTGAATACCTTGATATTGAAGAGAGTTTCGTAATGTGCTCACTTTTTGTTATGGAGGATTTGTCATCTCTTATTAAGGCAAAAGTTTCATGCGACTTATTTTATCATCATTTGTCATCTCTTGTTAAGGCAAAAGTCGTCATAAAGGAAACATAGTACTTTGAACCTCCTTTTGTGGATGCGGGAGAAGGTCCTCGCACATCAGAATGCACTATATCAAATGGAACAGTATAATAGGAAATAGTGTTACTAAACGGTAATGCTAAGAACTTGGCAAGCTTATAACCACTACAATTAGAAATATCATGAGCGTCTAGCTTTCCCAACGATCCTGTAGATGCTAAAAATCGCAAACGATTCAACCAAAACGAAGACAAATTCACACTAGATGATGCGGTATCATGATTGTTTTTGTATATTTCGTTTATCGGAAACTACTTTATACAATATGGGTTTTTTTGCTTAGCCCATTAGTGTATAGAGGGATCCTTTTCTTATCGATGAGTAGGGAAAAGCAAAGAAAAATACTACTGTAATAGACTTCTAAATTTAAGACATTAAGCACTAAATAGAGAAAGAGCTATATCATCATAAATCCTTAATAAACATCTTATATATAGAAAAGAAGCTCATTGGTTTAACATTCATAATAAAGGAACATACTTTCCTGACAACATGCCACTACTGCATTGTGGACAGTGAAAATCATGATTGAGAACTTTACACTCGCTAAGACGTACCTTAAAAGTAGTATAAGATAATACTAGTAAAGTATTGTTAAACACAAAACATTTGAAAGCATTCATTCAAGAAAACTCGTCACCTGCACAATAACAACCAAACATACTCTTAGTAGTTTTTTCGTCAAATCCATGTCGAAAGCTTCAGCAAAAACATGTGTCAACTTTAAGAAATCTCTAAACAGTTCCACGTCGATTGATAGTTCATTTACAGAATCTGAAGTTGATGCCCATTTCCTTGAACTTGTTTTATATCACATTTCAGTTCTATAATTTAAATTTAAATAAATATTTACAAACACAAAGGTTGTTAATTGAGCTTCACAATTGGTGAACATTTGGAATGCACAACAAATATACCGTGAACAATATAACAACAACGAATATTCCATACACTATAAAAGCTAAATGATTAAACTCCATAATATCCCGGTACAAAAGAAAAGAGAGAAAAAAATACCTAGCTTTACGACTCGATCAAGTACGGCATCTCCAATTAGATTACTGGAGATGGTGAGTTTGGGATCAATCATGTGCACAAATTGGCAGGAGTAAAATAAAACTAAACTCACTTATAAGATTTATATTTCTTGTTGTACCCAACCTGCTTGTAAACACTTCCTTTTTTAGCTGTTAATAAACTTAAATTACCCTTAGGAGTGGTTGTTATTACATTTTGATAGTGAAAAATGAGTTCTCTCTCAAAGATTGTAGACTTCATTTGCAGCCTCTCTCCTTCCTTTGTAATATACTCTAGAATTTGCTCCATAGCACTAATATCCTACCTGAAAATACATAGTCTGTATGTTAACAAATAAATGGTAGTTAAAAGTCAGAATCTTAACTTAGTATTTATTGTACTTTGTGTAATTCAAGCATAATGCTGATGATGGACTCTTGTGATTCATATGAGCACAGATGACAAAAAGAATTGATAGCTTCAATTGCTTCCTCTCATCTATCCAATTGTTTCATTGCTGTTGTCGTCTCTTTTAAATCACATTTAACTCGATCACGTAAATTTATTGTAGCCCCCAAAAACTGATATAGCTTTGCTTGGGTTCTTGTCCAGCAACTGTCAAGAAAGAGGCAACGGACAGTGAAATTGTAATGTAAACAGATAGAATGACAAATAACTCAAACCGATCATATTATTTTGTTTCAAGAACACTAATAGAAAATGATTGTACCTTGTTTTCAAGCAATTTGCGCCATGCTTTTCAACTAAGGATGTCATATAATGTGTCTTCAAAACCGCTTATAGTGCATCTGTAAAATGTTGAACATTGTGAATTGACACGAAGCGCTACTGCGTGTTCTTTTTCTGGTCCAGCAACGTCGTGAAACCGAATGTCACGTGCCATGAATCCTTTTCCGGATACACCTAATCAATCATAAAGTAGACAATAATTTTGAGACGAAGTGAGTGTTAAACAATACATTCCTCATCAGGATTAGATAATAATACTTACAAACAGTGGCAGATCTGTAAGTAGCCTAACGATCAATCATGTTTCGGCTACCACTAATATCTTCTCTTCCATAGAAGATCTAACACCAAATCGTTCCTGTGTGACTGAAATAAACAAATGTAAGATTTCTGTACGTTTGGCGATTATTATATCTGGAATTTTTTTATTCACTTACGGAGGAAAAGCTGATGTTCTTCATAATCCGTCATGAATGGTAAGTAACCTCCAAGGATAATGCGAGCGGCAAACATTTCTTTTGGCTTCCAGCTGTCGGGTAATGGAGATGGTTTCAGTCTATCCAACAATCTCATTGGCTGCTCTTCAAACCACGAACCACCGGTTCAATGGTTGCTTTATCGTCTCATCATTTTGCAATCCCCTGCGTATGACAAAAAAAAATAGTTAAAAAAAAGGATGCCGGTCTTCAGGGTTTCTCCAAACTGCTTATTTAAAAAACTTATTTATCACTTGATGCAATATACTCTTACGTTGTTATAGTTATTATTTAATCATATTTCAAACATCGATAATCACAAAGAAATGTATAACTTTCAGTTGACGAAATTACCTTTGAGGATACAAAGTGACTTGCAAGACCACAATCGACCATTTCAAGTTCATTCAATCGTACTCCAGTAAATGCTACACATTCACCTACATATTCCAATTCCAGAATACATATAGAAGAGAAACCAAACACCAGCCATGGCACGTAAGATACTGGGCAATTCAGATTTTCCAAAACCCACAGTTACAACAAACAACCAATTCTAAAACACAAATAAAAACATCATATTATCCACAATGGTAACTTGCAAAAATTTACTTATCTGAAATTCAGCGATAGCCTCAGAAACATCCTCAATGAATTCACACTTTGAAGCACAACATCACAACCAACAATTCACCAAATAAAAAACCCTAAATTTCGTAAACAACAAAATTAAACACAATTAAACACGCTAATGCAAGAAACACGAAACAACATGCCTAAAAATTGAGGCTTCGAAATTGTAGAAACAACAAAGTACCTTAAACATGCCGGCAGTAAAAACCCCCAAAATTGATTGATCAACTCTTATGCAATCTTGAAGCAAAAAAAAAAACCCAAAAAGTCTAACACTTGCGTTTTGATGATCTTGACTTGATTGTGAGTGTTCTAATTCAATTAAGCTGTATGTATTCGCTATCTGATGCTATTGAAAATCCGTCCGACCTAATCTATTCCGGTGTTCAAGATCAGGTGGTAGAAGAGAGGGGCGGTGCTCATGTCGCATTGAGAAAAATCTGGAAGGATGTGTGAGTTATCGTTCCATATCAAAAAAGAGAAACAATATGTAATGGGCCAAACAAAACAGGCTCATGAAAGCCCAATACCAAAACGACACACTCTATTGTCATTTTTGTAACGATAATTAGTATACTTTTTAATATTATCGATCCACTTTGTGGTTACATCTATTAAAGATGTTGGTTTGACATAATTGTAGCTTAGTGTTGATAACGTGGAAACACGGTTTAACCGGTTTTTTTTTTTTTTAAAGGTTTTTTTTTTTATTTTTTTATTTTTTAATTTTTTATACCTTTTTTATTTTTTTTTTATTTTTTTTTTTAATTTTTTAATTTTTTTATTTTTTATACCCGTCAATAGTTTTATAAAAAAAAACCGGTTTTAACCGGTTAAAAAAACCGGTCAAAATTTAAAAAAAAAAAAAAAAAACTAGCCGTTTATAAATTTTTTAAAAAAAACCGGTTTTAACCGGTTAAAAAAAACTAGCCGTTTTTTAAAAAACCGGTTTTAACCGGTTTTTTTTAAAAAAAAATAATAATAACGGCTACTAGCCGTTTTTTTTTTGTTTTTTGATGATTTTAGGGCATGGTTTAGTACTATAAATACATGTAATGGGTTGGGGTTGAAAACACATCAAAAACACTCACTAATCTCTCTTTTTCTCTCTAATCGTGATATATATACTCTAATTTCTCAAATCCCGCTATAATGGAAAACTCACAATCACAACAAGCTTCCACTTGGACCGCACCACATGGTACGGCAAATTCTTATTTAGCCGTTACGGCTCATTGGTTTAATCCCGAATCTATGGCTCGTGACTTATTAACGGTCCAAGCTTCGACGGTAGCTTCCGAATCGGCCTTTTCTATTAGCGGTAGAATTATATCGGAAAGAAGGTCAAGACTAACCCCCGAATCCGTGGAAGTATGTGTATGTTTGAAAGATTATTTGGACGGAGTAGATAGGGTACAACATGAAACATCGTTGGAAGGTCCGATATTAGAAGACGTTGAAGAAACTATAGCAAGAGAAGAAGTTGAATTAGGGATATCACCTCCGAATACCGAATTAGATGAAGGTGAGTTTGAAGACTTAGATATTGAACACGTAGATGTAGAAGAATTTTTGGAAGATTTAATGGATTGAGTATAACGGGTGATGGCAATGCCGAAGCTCGACATACTTGACTACTTGAGTACACTAATATATTTTCGGGTGATGGCCATGCCGAAGCTCGAAATGTATTAGTATTTATATATTTTTAGTTGTATAATTGTATTGTTTAAATAAAAGTTATGATTGTATTTTTTAGTATGTTTCCGGTGCAAATAAAAATTTATGATTGTATTTGTTTAGTATGTTTCCGGTGTATTGTTTAATTAAATGTTTGATAATTAACAAGTTTATTAAATAAATGTTCGAAGTTTTAAATTCCGAAAAAAACCGAACCGAACCGAACCGGTATAAAAACCGATTCCGAACATTTATAACCGAAAAAAACCGATTTCGGAAAAACCGAAAAAACCGAAACCGGTTATTAGAAAAACCGGTTTTTTTAAAACCGGTTTTCTAATAACCGAAAACCGGTTTTAACCGATTTATTTGCATCACTACCCATTATTAAGTCACTCAACTCCTCAGATAGAAATAGTGTTAAGCCCATTTAGAGGGTTCAACCCTTGACTCAGAGAACAGGGCCAAGCCCATTTAGATGAGCTTATCCCGATAACTAACGTATTTATCAATTCTCTCATAGACTAAAAATCTAAACACTCATAACCCCAAAAATGAGTAAAATGCAAAATACATCCATGTGGTTTCAACTTTCTCATATAAAACATCCCTATCAGAAACTATTGGCAGTATACATCCTTCGTTAGGCAAACGTTTGCCACAATACATCCCTGAGAACGAACGATGCAAATATTTTTCCGTTATCTTCTCACGAGGGATGTATTGTGTAAAAGATGATACTTTGGTTTATCCTTTATGAAAAAGAGGATACTTTGGTTTATCATGGTTCGGGATGCTTTGGTTTATCCTGTATGATACATTGGGCTATCGGTTCGTGACATTCTGTTTTGAAGATCCGTCTCCGCTTGATGTTGGATGTCTTCATCAAATAACTAGTTATTGCTATAATGTTTTATTTTGTTTTCTGCTCTTGTCTGAGCTTTCGTGATTTCGCCGCTCGGGCTGCGGAGGAGCATTAGAGGATAGGTTAGTAGGCCCAAGCTCGTTTGTGGACTTAGGGTCCGTTAAGGTTTCATTTATGTCTTATGTTATCTCTATATATTGTGGTTGAATAATACATTATACGTACGGGGTTTTCATTGTCTAAAAGAAACAAGTTTTGAAACATTAAACAAACATATTTATTTTTATAAATAAAGTTATTTTTATGTAAAACATTGATAAACTTGTTAAATACTGGAGTACAAATTTAGAATAATATTGACATCTAAATATGATATTATTAATTCATTTTATGCTTCAAAACTGAGTAATACTCCCTTCATTACATGATTGTTGTCCGTGTTTGTTTATTTTTTGTCCCACATTAATTGTCCACTTATAAAAATAGATAGAAAATTTAGATTAAGTTTATCATATCACTTGAAAATATTATTACAATAGAAACTCGATAAATTAATACTCGATTATTTAATAAACTCTCTAAGATAATATTTTTTGCCGGTCCCGACTCGGGGA
>BQNB010154260.1:0-12790 GCA_026074375.1 Tanacetum coccineum | reverse complement strand
ATTTGATGTTTTGTTATGTTTAGACAATGATTAATAGATTCCCAAATTCGGTCAAATACCACCTGATGCGCGGATCGAAATTTTTTTCGGGAAATTAGGTTTTCAAAACAAGGGTTTTCAATGGACAAAACACAATATCTTTAGTCAAAACGCAATGAGACAAAACGCAATGAGCAAAACGCAACCTTAAGACAAAACGCAATGAGCAAAACACAACATTGAGACAAAACGCAATGAACAAAACGCAACCTTAAGACAAAACGCAATGAACAAAACGCAACCTTGAGACAAAACGCAATGAACAAAACGCAACCTTGAGACAAAACGCAATGAACAAAAAGAAACCTTGAGATAAAACCCAATGAATAAAACGCAACCTTAAGACAAAACGCAATGAACAAAATGTAAGATCTTCTAGGTAAAACGCAAGATTTGTTGCGATTTGGGCAGCATAACGTTGAGATTTACTTTGATAAAGGGTCTTCAGTAGGCAAAACGCAATGACCAAAACGCAATGAGAGCAAAACGCAATGACCAAAACGCAGTGAGAGCAAAACGCAATAACCAAAACGCAATGAAGAACACCCTTTCAGTTAGACAAAACGCAGGCAAGAAAAAATTTTCAAACTTTCTTGAAAGCTACAAAATGATGTTAAAACCACCTAGTAATGATGCAAGGGATAGTTCTAAGCCCGAAAGTACAAATCTTTAACACTTTTAACCACAAACAAAGATCAAATCTTGATTTTCTTGGTATATTTTTCAAACCAAAAAAATAAACAACCCAACCCACGAATTTTGATGATTTTGAACCACAAATCAAACACGAATCCACCCTTGAAGCTCTGATACCAATTGTAGGATCCCGTATAACACTTCACTTCATATAACAAACCACGAATCGATCAAGAAAATAGATAAAGAAAGTGAGTTGATTTAGAGAGAGAAAGAGGAGAGAGAGTTGAGAGAGAAATTAGAAAAGTGAAATATTATAAATGAAATCAACTACTTTTTCCTTTGTGGAAAAGATATATATATACCCCGACACTTAAAGTGACGATCGGGATATTTGACTAGGACTCGGGCTCGGGTTTTGCTTGGGATTAAACCCGAAACATATACAATATTAGATTAACTATCGAGCCCGATTCCCGATACTTTCCTATTACAACGTTACTGATTTATTGACCGAGACTTAAATACATAATAAACGAACTTCATGTTCGACTCAATATTTTGAGGCTAACAATCAACGATTACCCAAATCGTATCTTGACCAGTTGTCGTCTTTGGCAATTTAGTCGCAAAGTCAATTGGTATATTCTTCCATTTCTATTGTAGGATCTCTGGTTGAACCAACAAACCAGATGGTTTCTGATACTATATCTTAACCTTGGCACATGTGAAACACTTGCTGACATAGGTGGCAATTTTTGCTTTCATGTTGGGCCACCAATACAGCTTCTTAAGGTCTTGGTACATCTTGTCTGATCCAGGATGGATGGAATACTTTGACTTATGGGATTCATGCATAATTAAAGCTCTCAAATCTCCAAAACGCGGAATCCAACTTCGATTGTTCAAACATAACGTTCCGTCAGCACGAGGTTCTAGCTTGTTAATCATGCCATGCAAATCTTCGTTGATGAAGTTCTCTTCTTTTCTGGCTTTCGATTGAGCACTCAAAATCTGCTTAGGAAGGTCCAAACTAATAGTCATAACTAAGGCTCAAACTCGTAGTGGCTTAATTCTCTCCTTTCGACTTAGGGCATCAGCCACCACGTTCGCCTTCCCTGGATGATATCGAATCTCACAATCGTAGTCGCTCAACAACTCTAACCACCGTCGTTGTCTCATGTTTAACTCTTTCTGATCGAGAATGTGCTGTAGACTCTTATGATCAGTGAACACAACGCACTTTGTACCATACAGATAGTGTCTCCACATCTTTAAGGCAAACACTACTGCACCAAGCTCTAGGTCGTGTGTAGTATAGTTCTTCTCATGAACCCTGAGTTGGCGAGATGCATAAGCTATGACCTTCTCCTTTTGCATCAAAACTGCACCCAACCCTTTATGCGAAGCATCGCAATATACCACGAAGTTCTCACTTCCCTCAGGTAAAGCCAAAATTGGCGCACTACACAGTTTCTGCTTCAACAACTGAAACGCAGCTTCTGCCTTTTCTCCCCAATCAAATTTTATGCTTTTCTGAGTCAACTTCGTCATAGGCCTAGCGATCTTCGAAAAACCTTTGATAAATCGTCGGTAGTAACCGGCCAAGCCTAGAAACTGACGAATCTCGGTTGGTGTCTTGGGTGACGCCCAATCCTTGATAGACTCAATCTTAGCGGGATCAACGTGAATGCCTTCGCTATCAATCACATGACCAAGAAATTGTACCTTCGACAGCCAAAATTCACACTTTGAAAACTTGGCGTACAATTTCTCCTCCTTCAACAACTTTAAAATCAACCTAAGGTGTCCTTCATGCTCCTTTCTGCTCTTGGAGTATATCAAAATGTCATCGATAAACACGATCACAAATCTATCCAGATACGGTTTACACACCCTATTCATCAAATCCATGAATACTGTCGGTGGGTTAGTCAAACCAAACGGCATTACTTGGAACTCGTAGTGACCATAGTGAGTCCTAAATGAGGTCTTAGGAATGTCTTCCTCTAGAAATCCGAGTTGGTGATAACCAGATCTCAGGTCGATCTTAGAGTAGACTCTTGATCCTTACAATTAATCAAATAAATCATTGATTCTCAGAAGTGGGTATCGGTTCTTCACAATAAGTTTGTTTAGTTCACGGTAGTCGATACACATTCGAAAAGAACCGTCTTTCTTTTTGACAAACAAAATCGGTGCTCCCTAGGGTGAGGAACTGGGTCTTATAAATCCTTTGTCAGAAAGTTCTTGCAACTGAGTGGATAACTCTTGCATTTCGGCTGGTGCTAATCGATACGGGGTTCGTGCTACAGGTGCATGGTTGAAGCAAATTTATACACGAATATAGTATTAAATCTCGTAAGAATTCCTCCAAAATACTTCTCAACCAAGAGAAATATAAAGGTAAAAATCTCACAAAAGAAAACACAATTCGTATATTTTTATCCGTTTGTGTATCGGTTAATTTCATTAATGACTCACAATCCGGTCTTTCAGATTCTTAAGTTCATACTCTATGATTATATAATAAAATGAGATTCTTAAAACAGTTACTTTTATAACTCGTTGTTAGACAATTATTTCTTTATTTTTTTCGATTAACCATTCTCAATATCCCTCATACGCTTTCGATTCATGAATTTCTTATGCAAATCATCTTTGTACTTATTCATTTGATTATTATTACATTGTACTCATGCTCTTCTTTTATCCTAAATGCGTCTAAGGAATGTCTTTCCCCCTTCACGAACTTCAGAGTTTGTGATAACCAATCTCAAGTCGATCTTAGAGTTAGATCTTGATCCCCTGTGCAATTGGAACAAACAAATCACGTTCTCGAGAAGTGAGGTATCGATACACACAGTAAGTTTTGTTTAGTTTCACGGTAAGTCCGATACACATCCGGAAAAGAACCATCTTCTCTTTTGTACAAACAAACCCGTTTGCTGTTATCCCTAGCGTGGAGGAACTGGTCTTAACAAATCCTTTGTCTAGAACGTTCTACAACTTAGTGGATAACACCTGCGCAATTTCGACTGGTGCTAATCGATACGGGGTTCGTTGCCTACAGGTTAGCACCAGGGACTAAGTTGATTTAAATTATAACTTGTTATCGAGCAGAGTGGTAATCCTGGCAGATCGTCCTGGAAAACCTTCCGGAAATTCCTCGTAAATATTGGTCACCGACTCCTAAGTCGCGTTCCTTCTGTGTTCTCTCTGATCTTAATCCTCAGACCTTCATTGGATGTAACTTGCGCTAGTAGACTCTGACATCCCCTTCTGAAAATACTGTCTGGGTCCTCGTATACGATAGTGATGTTCAGCTTACTCTGTTGCCATAATCCGTCACTCAGGATTATCAATACATCCGTCTCTGTAACACTCTTATACGTTGTTGATATACACTCATATATTATAATAGACCATCAACCACAGGCGTATACGTAGTGAACTTCTTCCTTGGAACCACACAACCTATTCAAACTCACGAGACAGTTTCTACATATTATTTCTCTTTCATCTCCAAACACATCTCTACACACGCCGAATCTTACCCGATTCATCGCAGAGAACCTCCGACGTATCTCACTCCGTGCACACTAGGTCATGCGATCATTTATGACTCTACTTATTTCTCTCGACATCGGTCACAGACTTATTACACTACTGAGATTCTCCTAACATTGCAATCGCGCGCTACCTAATTAGCGTCCAACAAACTTACAGTGTGCCTTCTCGAGACTCTACCACCAACAGACCCAGCAACCATTCATTTATTAGCTTTAACCCCAGTATTTCATCCCCAATTTCTCTCTCAATTTACTCAATCAAATCTACTCTGTTATTCGTGGAAACTCTTCAACTACATATCTAAACGCAACTATTTATATACCTTTCTTCGTCATCCGTACTCTAGATAGAACTAATAGGGTACAGAGAGTTCCTTTAAGGGGGGTTTACTGTGAGAACTCATATTTTGAAAGCTAATAATTTATATCCAATCTTGAGTTTTGATTTACAATAATAATTTTATATTATTGTTATTGCTATGTCGAGTAAGTAATATCGTATCTTCTAATTTCAGATTATCACCGTTTCGTTTGCATTTATCCATTCATAATGAACAAGGAAGTGGAGTTGTAATACCCTGAATTTAAGGTCACTATATATTTCGAGCTTATGAATATTATATAAATTCTTGGAATTTATTCTTTTAATTATTTTGTCGATTTTGAGTGAAAATCAACTGTTTAGAGTAAAAAAGAGTTATGTATAAAAATTTAAAACCGTTTTTAGCAACGAGAAATCAACGACTTCCGTAAACGGGCCTCGAGTGCCAAATAATTTTCAGTTTTTAGTTAATTTTATTTATTTCTATTTAATATAGCACATTGACGATAATTGCGTTTTATAGGAAAAATTATCGGGCTAGAAATGTTTTTAATTAAAGAAGAGAGCCCGAGAGAATGATAGGTAATATTAGTTAAGAGAGAATGGGCCAAAGCCCACTCCCTCTTCCCTTTTGCTATAACCGGCCACAAGCCCCAAAACCATACACCCTTATGTTTTAATCCACCAAAATTAACCCACTAACTAAATTAGGCCCAAGACCCAAACCCAATATTCTTTTTTTATATAACTCGACATATACACATACTGAGAAACCAAAAACACAGACAGACAAAAGTTCTCCCAAGTTCTTTCTTTCCTTCAGTTCTCCCGGCCCTGCGCCATCGGCAAGTTGTAACGACATAACTCCAGTGCTAAAGATGCATGCTTAATATCAATGTAAAGTCAATAAAGAGCGCTAGGATCTAGTCACAAAACTTCTATCGCGCCGCCCCGAATCGAATACATGGAAGCATTACCATGTTATTGTTAGGAAATAAATCTTCATCTAAGAGTTTATTACTAGCCAAGGTGTAACTGACAGTCCACCACTAACAGTTTAGTACTGCTAGTGTTAATTCTTCTAACCTCGTCCGAAGTGAGAGAAGAGTTAGTAAACGATAGTCAAAGCTACTGAATCGAAGTCTAACATGCGCATTGAGTGTTTTAAAGGAGGGGTATTGTGGAGTTTTGGAAATGAGAAGTTTAGAGTGTTCGTCTTAATGGTTCAAGGCAATTAATTTGAGTGTATAATCTATTGCCGTGCAATTCTTGGGTTGTGTCTTTGTGTATGTTAATGTGTGTGTTTTTTTTTTTGATGTTTGACTTCGGTAATTGAGTTACAATGGGTGGTTAAAATGGTATGTACTTGTCTGTCGAGTTGTTGGTGAGAGTTTGTTGTTTGTAGAACAGTGGCTCCGCTTTATTAAGTGTGTGTTTGTTTTGTTAGGTGATTGGGTTATCTACCCCGCCACCCCACTTCCCCTTCCACCCCTGTCTTCTCCCACCGAGTTGCCCCCACCCCCCGTTCCCCTCCCTTTCTTCCCCGAAAAAAATACCCCCCCCCCCAACTTCCCCGTCCCCTCCCCGGCTCCCTCCCCCAAAAACCGAAACCCTCCCGCTCCCCCCTCCCACCCTGCGTTTAGTATGTGTAGTTTGAAGCCTTCATCCTTCATTCTAGTTCGACACACAACCCAACACAACACACACTCACTCAATTAGATCTATCAAAAAACTCCATTTAATCTATAACTCCTTTTTTCACCTAAAATCAACACTATTATAAACCCCAATCAGTTCCCCTATGGAAAATCAACCATGCTTTTGATTTAGAAAAATCTTGAATATGAAGAACTTGAAGATTTTTAAGTGTTTGATTTGATTAAGAGGCTAACCAAGAATTGTATAACGGGGTGAATTAGGTTTGAATTGTGAAGGATTTTGGATAAGTAAAAATCACGGAAGATTTGGGTTTTGTCCCCTTGGTTTCGAGCAGCCCATTAACACCCCCACTTAGGGTTTATGTTTTGATTTCAACCAATCAATCTTGGTGTTAAAGTATCCCTAAATTAACCCTAATCAATTATTTTTCTTGATTTATTTACATATGTTTGAGTTGAGTAACTTTTTAAGCAGACATTCATTTGATCTTGAGAATATTAGTTTGATCTAAAAAATATGTAATAAGTGTATGAGGGTATGCTTAGGAGATAATTGGTAGCATTTTTAATGATGATTGAAGATGGTTTGAATGAGTGTTAAAAATTAGGTTTAAATAATTTTTGAGGATTGTTTGAGACCAGTAGGTTTGTCGGCTTGTTTTCTCAAAATTGTGGATTGTGCCTTTACTCCATATTATTATATTGTGAGATAGTATATACATTAGGGCTTCATGTGGTTGAATTGGATGCACCACATCTAAGAGTCCCAACACCAGCTCAGATTTCGCATTCCCACTTTGGTATCACATCATAAGGCCTCAACCATTGTTATTTTGGATTATCCAAGGGAACAAACACGCTCCTACTACGTAAAGGAAGTCGATCAAAGCGATGTTTACTTTATCACAATTCGCGTCTACACAGTTCACACACTCATCTCTTGTGCTCAAAGATGTGTGAAAAAAACTATGTTTCTTTTTTACCTCACCTCCTCTGAATGTCTGTCCTAATCTTTAATTTTAAAGTTGGCCTGAATGTAAAAAGTGTCTTATTATTTTGTACTAGAATGCTTATAATGGTGTACCTGGGGATCACTTGCGCTTTATAATCACTTACACACATAGATGCGCTTGACTCCTTAGTGTCAGTGGGGATTCTTTGATTATCCTAGGAGAGTTACTTCGGATAGGGAGAAGTGGCATAGAATGGATTTATTCGGTTTTAGTCGCTTATTTTAAATTATACTTTGTTTTTATGTTTGAGTTGGTATGGTATTTTGAGTGTGTGTTTGTAATTTAAATGGTGGTGGAAAGGGAGTTTATGATTGATTATATGTGAAGATGATGTATAGGTAAGGGTGGAAATTTTAATATAGTTCAAGTGCTCTGAGATAGTAAATGGACAGTATGGTTATCGGTGAGCCTGTGGTTATCTTTATTTTTGCAGCTGAGGCTGATTCACTGTGATTATTCGAATTCTCAACACTCTTTGTAGATGGGCGTCTAGGGCGTTGTGTGATGAGGTAATATGGAGACATTCTGTGTTGGTGTATTTGAGTGCGAGAGTGGCAGATACGGTCTTGGTGAACACTATGTGATGGGATATTACAGACATGCGGAGTCACTTGAGTGACATACATATTAACTACTTATGAGCAGAATTTGTGGATATACATGTTACTCTATATTGTGGCGTTATATATTACTAGTATCCTAAACTCTATTAATCAACATACTCTCGATGAGTGTAATGGTGTTCACGTCTCACAGTTTATACTTCACTATCGTCGGAGACGCACGTAGCAACACAGAGTAGTAGTAGTAGAGAGGTGTGTGATTATTACGATATGTATGTATTTTTGATCTGAGTAGTATTATATTAGTGGACATAACAGACTTGTAACTTTTGGAGGGGGTTGAAGGGTCTGTTAGTTACAAACACGAGTTGGGCATTATGCAACACACTGGATAGCGTCGGTAGTCTGTTGTATTATTCATAATAAGTTAATATGCATAGATTCATGTGTATGGTGATATGGGGATGAGTAAGTTGGTAAAGTGATAGAGAAGTGGGGTTATGATTTTGGGGATTGGAGTGTATTTATGGGTGTAGAGGGACAATGATATTGGAATATAGAGGTTTTTATTGTTTGGGTGTGGATTTCTAAGGTAAATAATAGTGGAAATTATATGTTGTTAAGAATTTTGTGATAGGATGGTGTGGTAAGTTGTGGATGGTTTTTGAACATTGTATGAATGTGGGATTTGGGAGATAGATTGAGTTGGATGGTGGGGGGTGGGATTTGTTATAGTAATGTTATTTTTAGTATTTTTATATTTATTGATTTTTATTTATTTTTATATGTTTTATTTATTTAATTATTATTATTATTTAATATTAATTAAATATATATAATTCTCTATGAGATCTTTTCACAAACAGAGAAAAAAGAACACTCTAAAATTGTATCTTATTATAGTTATAGGATTTAATAGCCTACTTACTGAATTTGAAGTAAATTCCAGAAAATAGGTATTGTTAACCTGAATCTAGGAATACGAAAAAGTAAAAAAAATAACTAATTTGGAAAACATGGATTACAAGAAATTCACCGTCTATGCGGCACCTCTTAAGAGGACATTCAATTTGAGGTTATATTTCACGCGTCATAAAACTTTTAGAAAAAGTTCAAAAACCGCAAGGTTCTCGTCACATGTGACAAATATCGTCACATCTATTCTAAATATCAAACCTAATACATAGTTGTAGATTATACATGAATCATAATCAAATATACCATTTACTTAACCTTAAGTTCGCGACTTGCTTACATAGTCCTCAGTTCAAATCTCCTATTAAGTTACTACTTCATCAATATCCGGTTTCTCAATTGGAATCATCTATATCCGGAATGAGATACAATATAGACCCCCATTTTACTTCCTACCCATGAATACCTTGTTTTAAAATCACGGAGGTGAGATTACTACGCATTGGAAAACCAAAGCATGCAAAAAACAAAATAAACAAATCAAAACATAACAAACAGAAAAAACATTCTGGGCCATAAGCAGTTTTCTTCACTGTTCTATATGCTTATGGCTGTTATAAGAAATTAGAGTATCTTAATAGTCAAGCTCATAACAAAGAACTCCATAAATCTAACTCTTTAGAGGTATTAAACCTGCTATTTAGCTCATAAACCATTTAGGAAGTCATGTTACTATTCTTAATACCATTATGATAAATTGGGCAAGTTTGATGGAAAAAGTGATGAAAGGTTTTCTTAGTTAGGATAATCCCTAAGTACAAAGTCATTAGGGTATACAACATTAGAACCAGAAAAGTTCCTAGAAAACTTGCATATTGGTTCTTAAGAATAAGCCTATGATAGAAAAGAAATGGATCCAAAGTGGCTGATTGATCTGATTCTCTAACCCCATCAATGAAATATGTACCTGATAAAAGTCTATAAGTAGTGAAACGCACTAAATGGACTATGCCATCAAGAGCACCAAGACTTGGTATACAACTGTTTGGCCAACCACGAAGAGTTTGTAAGATTGACAAGATTGATTATTTATCAACTACTGCATTCTAACTGAAATATAATATGTGCCAAGTGTTCCCTATTCTGCAAGTTGTTTGGCCCCGGAAATCATGACTGTTAAAACACATAGTTGAGCGTTATCTTGTGAGAATGGATTTCAAAGAGGACAGATTGACCAAACCTTGTTCATCAAAAGACATAAGGGACATATCTTGCTTGTTCAAATCTATGTAGATGACATTATCTTTGGATCTACAAAGAAGGAATTATGTGATGAGTTTGAGAAGCTTATGAAGGATAAGTTTCAAATGAGTTCTATGGGAGAACTCACCTTCTTTTTGGGATTACAGGTCCAACAGAAACAGAATGGCATTTTTATCAGTCAAGATAAATATGTACATAAGATTTTGAAAAAGTTCAACTACTCAGATGTGAAGTCTGCCTCTACTCCAACAGATTTGGAAAAGCCTTTGGTTCAAGATGGAGATGCTGCTGATGTTGATGAACATCTTTATAGATCTATGATAGGCTCTTTGATGTACCTTACAGCATCCAGGCCAGATATCATGTTTGCAGTATGTGCATGTGCAAGGTTTCAAGTTTCTCCAAAGACATCCCATCTCTTAGCTGTCAAAAGAATCTTTAGATACCTTAAAGGCAAACCATCATTAGGCCTTTGGTATTCTAAGGATTCTCCATTGGAATTAGTTGCTTACACTGATAGTGACTATGCTGGAGCTACACAAGATAGGAAGTCAACAACTGGAGTTGTCAGTTAATTTTGGGAATAGACTGGTCCTCTGGCAATGCCCAGAGAACAAACTGTAGATTCCCACTTCTACAACTAAAGCTGAATAATGTTGCTGCTGCAGAGTTGCTGTGACAGGTTCTCGGAACCAAAAAAAAGGTGCTCAACTGCTGGATTATGGGTACAATTTCATGGATACTGTTATTTACATTGATAATACTAGGTACAGATTTCATAATAGAAAATCAAGTTCAACACTTCTAAACAAAACATATAGAGATTAAGGCATCATTTTTATAAGAGATTGCAATGCCTAAAAGTTGATTCAAATGCTAAAATTGACGAGTTATTGCCTGAGGGTAAGAGACTATGAGCAATTCAGGCGGAGATGATATGGGATTGGATCCATCGGGAACGACTATCTCCCGTCCGTCATGATTCCTACAGGTTCTAATGTACATAGCTCTCTGAAAGCCACTTAATCTACACAATAAATGACACAGGACTATATCACGCTGCAGGTTGACAGACGTCTGTCTCTAGGAGCCTTCGTGCGCGAGGATCCCCCTCCAATCCTAACTATTCTGACGCAGATGGGCCTCTCCGAATCCTATTCTAGCAATTTGACCCCACAGGCGTTTCCTCACTGGATTGTACTCTGTCTGTATCTTCTCAGAGCGTGATTAGCCAAGTCTTTCCTCAGCTCTCACAATTTCCAGATCTCGCTGACCCCCCGCTCAACTGTCCTATATAACAACAATCTTACATACTTGGCTCATCTTAAACATAATTTACATCTTATCTGTGTTCCCTGTTCCTATGATCTATTTTATTTATAACCTATGTTATTCACTACTCAACTTTTTGTTGAACTGTTTGTTCCTCCTCATGTTAAATCTCAGGTAATAAATGCTAAACTTTTGAAGGTTGGAAGCAATCGATGGATATCAAAGCTGATGGGCGTTCTTCTAGTTTGTTTAAAATGGTGCTTGTCCTGTCGTACCCAAGTCATGTACTTAAAAACCTTGTCGCATCTGTCAGTCGTGTTTAAACTTATCGATCATTATGGGTACTTTAAAATTGTGGGCCCGCGAGATAAGCTCTCTCCTGCTATTTTGTCAAGCACCGTAAATGGTATGACTTTTCATGTTTTGTTGTGACTTGTAATCCTAGAGTCTTTAATGATGACGTGTACCACCCATGACCCATGACCCGAATATATTCCGTGTCTAGTTTTATTTAAAAATATTAGCATATTTCTCAGGCGACTAGGGAGCTCTACCTACTACAAATCAACACTTTAGTACTAATTTTAATATAGCACTATAAACAAGACATTCATGTTGTTGTACTCGACATTGATATATATTAATAGAATCATCTGTTAGATAAATCACTTCATATAGTATATTCTGGTTGGTACCGTTAATTAGGACTGAATGATAGTTTTGTATAGCTTTAGCGAGCGATATCGAATCTATAGCCTTGAATGGATTATAGATGGAAAGTCAGTTCAACATATTCCTTAAGCCTTGTTACTCCATCCTCAGTGATTGAAGGCCAAACAAGTGGTCCTTTTTCAACAGATGCTAGAATCATCCTTCCATGTGGTCTATTCATCATATAAAGTTCCATTCTGCTTTTCCATGAATCATACAAGTGTTTTTCAAGCATCGGTGGTTTGTTGTCTCCTCCAGAAAGAAGTGATTTATCAGCAAGAGTCGTCATTGTGGTATCAAAAAGATTACAAATTGATCGATCGGTGGTAGAAAGAAATTGTGTTTGGTTACGTGATTGTTGAGTTTTGAAATGAAACTACACGGGATTTTACAATTCTTGACAAAACCGGGAAAACGAGTGTTTGTTTCACGGGATTTTACAAGTCAAAGAAATAACCGTATAATTAAAAAAAATTGAGTTTGTTAAGTTTAAACTTAATTTATGTTCACTAGTTCGGTTGACAAAAACAAGCTAGTTCGGTCCAAATCGTTCGGTTCACTTCGTTCGGTCCTACTCGTTCGGTCGTCACTAGGAAGGAACTCGTTCGGTTGTCACTAGGAAGGAACTCGTTCGGTTGTTACTAGGAAGGAACTCGTTCGGTTGTCACTAGGAAGGAACTCGTTCGGTTCAAACTAGAATATGCTAGTTCGGTTGACTTGTTCGGCTTGCTTGTTTGGTTTCCTTGTTCGGTCCAACTCGTTCGGTCCCAACTACTACGAAACTCAAATTTTCAAAACACAAAAAAACACGATTTTTAATGGTTTT
>BQNB010154259.1:0-15542 GCA_026074375.1 Tanacetum coccineum | reverse complement strand
AATGTTATTGCTTTTAACGTAAATGGTTGCAAATGCTTAAAAAATGTTTTTCTTGTGCTTCTAATTGACTTATTTCATTAGCGCATCTTCTCGATAAGGATTGAAGTTAGTAGTGTAACGTGGGAGAGACACTATTTATTGATGCCAATATATTAAAGGAACATGGTAGCATATCTCTGTATAGACACTATAGATCAAACATAAGGAGATAAAAAATACATGAACTAGAAGCGTACAGTTATGCTTGTTATATATGAACTGATGAACATTAGTAATATTCCGTGAAGGATGACAATGCAAAAAACGTTAACAATATTCCCTGAAGGATAACAATGCAAAGAACGTTAGTAATATGAGTTTTTTTCTTCCAGAAAATCGGTTCCTTTGCGGGTAGACCCAAAGAACCGGAACCGGAACTGGAACCAGAACCGGAACCAGAACCGGAACCAAAAACTATTTTTGATTCGGTTCTCGGTTCCTACTTTTCTGAAAATTTCGGTTCTCGGATCCATCGGTTCCGGTTCCAATTCCACCGGTTCCAGACCCATGCTCATCCCTATCACGGACTTACATAATATGGACGGGTGTGTCACGAGTTACACCTGATTTTAGGTCGCAAAATACAAATTATTTTAAATACCACCGGGTTTTGGTATGGGCAACCTTGGATAATTTCCTTTGCTACTTTTGTTTTCGTTTTTTATGATACAACTTTATTTAGCCCAAATAGCATTTATGCAACGCCTTTCTAAAAATCTTGAGTCCGTCTCTGGTCATGATTGTGAGAATTAATTCGCACACAAAACCTTTTCACCGATAGACATTAATTTATACATTAAAATAGTTATACTATAGATATATCATGTTCTAACACAACAAATATATAGGTGAAATATCTTAACGCATGCCAATGGCTAGTCTCAATATTTGTATGTGAAATACAATGTTCAAGCTGACTTAGCACCTCACTCGAAAATAACATCTTCCCTTAGCAGAAATGCAGGTAGAATATCCTGCTTGCAATTTTCAACATTCATGAATACAATGACCAAATGGCTCATTTTGTTCACCGACTTATAAACCATATATGTATGAAATTGATGCCTCCTTTTATCGTGGTTGGTTTGGGCATTAAATAATTTCACCAAAGTGGGAAAGCAACAACACACCAATATTTTAGGGCAAATGCCATAAATGACTAACTTACTTATTCCAATTTACTGCTATTCCTAGTCAACTCTATAAAGGTACACACAAACATGTATACCAAGGCTGTCAAGATCGCGATCCCACCTGGGATCGTTTTTGTCTTTGCAAGATCGAGATCGTAAGATCGGATCGAGATCGTAAGATCCTACCAATTTATCATGTTCTGTAAGCAACGGATAAACGATTCAAACTATTTTTATTTCTACTCATCATCAAATATAAATTTATATAATAACCTCTTGAAAATGTCAAAGTTCAAATTTAAAATACCAAAGTAAAAGTAAAACACAAAAAAGTCAAGTTTCAATCGTCACATTCACGATTTAGCGGAATAAAATTACATAACATGCGTAATAAACGTCTCAAAACAAAGTACTTTACTAGTATCACTAATCTGAATTAAAACTTAAAGGTTAATAGTTAAAAGTTAAAAATATAAAAAGGTAAAAGAAAAAACAACAATTACCCATAAGAATTTTTTTGCTTAAGGTAATTAGAACATGAGAAGAAGAACCCTGATTTGTTTCATGTAATTTCAATTTGGGGAAATTAGATTATTAGGTTTATTGATTAGAAAATCTAGGAATGAAACGTCAATACTTGTTACTGAGATCAGCGGACTCGTATTGTTCTTTTTTGGGCCAAAAAAGTAATGGGCTAGTAAGTATGTAAGTCAATAAGTTAGTAACTTGGTAATTTGGTAAACTCGTATCGACACGCGATCCTACGATCTTACGCGCGAGTTTACGATCCTACTTGTGATCCTACCTTTGATGCGATCCTACACCGATCCTATACGATTTAATCAGGTGAACACGTAAGATCGTACGATCTTACGTGTAAACTCGCGAGTTTGACAGCCTTGATGTATACATTCAAATTTTTAACAAAATGAATAACTTTTAAGTAATTTGACTTAAACCCTTTTAACTTCAATCTTCATCTTCCTCATATATATAACCCAGATTTATGCTATTTGTTCGTGTTCCACCGATTCTGTTTTCTGAAAGTGAGCGAAAAATAGTAACGTATAAAAACTTAATAATACCATTGCCACAATGCCACCTTCCAAGCTATTTTTGGCCAATTTTAGGTGACATACTCAAAAAAAGTTATATATATATACACGTCAAAGAAGTCCCATTTTGGAAAAGAGAAGTGTTTTGAAACTAAACCACCGAGACCGAAAATGGCTACCGAAAAACAAGTAGCCATAGTTGGTGCAGGAATCAGTGGCCTGCTTGCATTTTGAATGTGGGTTTGTCATGGTTTGATGATATATAGAAAAATATAAGATATGGTTGAATGATATATAAAAAAATAGCTGGGATGGTGGTTGTAGCCGAAAAAAATTCATCGGAATCTGGGTAAATATAGATGAGGAAGATGAAGATTGAAGACAAAAGGGTATTTTAGTCAAATTACTTAAAAAGTTATTCATTTTGTTAAAAATTTAAATGTATACATGTTTGAGTGTACATTTTTAGAGTTCACTAGGAACACCAGTAAATTGGAATAAGTAAGTTAGTCATTTATGGCATTTGCCCACTATTTTAAGCAGCCTTAACTTACTTCTACAAGTAACAAGAACATGGGGTACCTAAATTAACAAATACATAAATAATTACTACACATACAAACATCAAAAAATATAATACTGGGTAATTAAAAATTTAAATGAAATGAAAACATTATACTACACGAATGCACTTGTATTTCTATACCACTCTCAAGGATTATAAAAGTGAAGTTACGATTTTAGTTAAGCGGGTAGGCATATAAAATAGGGGGCTATATATGTAAGAAACTAGTAGAAACGGCTTGTAACCTAAATTACCAATGAATGAAATGTGTTGATTAGAGGTGGCTCAGTACCCTCTAGTCACCCTACTAGCTTCGCCCCTAAGTTCTTGGTGGGTTATTTGGAAGTTTCGCAATCAAGTTTTATTTGGGATCAACTTCCCTCGTTTAGATCCTTTTGACGATATTGTTTCGCTTTGTCTTTTCATTGGTAGTGCTCTAGTCGTGTAGCTCAAAATTTTTGATTTGGAACATTGGTATGAAAATCCTACGTTCATTATTTTGTAAAAATTTTTTCCTAGTTTTGCTTGTTTTTTTTTATTTAAATGTCCGTTAAAAAAATATTATATATATATATATATTTTATATATATATTATATACATATATATATTATTTTTTTATTATATAACCCCTGTTAAAATATGGCAGATTTCTACTAAAAATAAAAACGAAATTGAGGACGTGATAATCACTATCCTTAAAGAATATTAGCCCCCACTATTAATGTTAGTGGTCGAGACTAACTTCTTCACAAGATTCAACCTCAAAGAACAGAACTTTATGCAGCGTACATAAAATTCACATAAATATCTAACGTTTGCATTTTGTATGTATTTTTCGAGTGTTTTGATGTGTTTAAAATGGCAAATTCGTCCCTTTATATAGGCACTATGGTGACCCTTAAAAACAGTCACAATACCTCTTTAAATGGCCTTAGTGACACTTCTGTTCATAACAGTCACAATGCATCACAAAAAGGTACAAATAGCGATGATTCAACGACAGAAAATCCGTCGCTAATTAATTCAAATAGAAGCAATCGCGATGGTTCGTATAGTAACACCTTTGTAACCGATATAACCGCCACCAAAATGATTAAGCGCGTCTTTTCGATGGTGATGGTTCATATTGACGATTTTTGTGACTGAAAAACGGTCGCTAATATCCATTTTGTAGTTAAACATTTACTTCATTCACCCATCTATGTGGGAGACATACAATATACAATTGTTAATAAGAAACCCATAAGTTTCAACAATCCCCCACTTGAGTTTTATTAACAATATTCAACATATTATGCATAAATTAAGGTAGCTTTTGCTTTGAACCTCAACATAATGTATATCTTTCAAATAGCTTAACAGAATCATTGGCGGCTTTATAACATTTGAGCCATGATTCTTAGTGTTAAACTCGAAAAGATAACACGCATAACATGTTAATTGATGTTAATAACATGGTAGCACGATTATGGCCATGTGCTAATCCTAGTTTCATGAATATCTCCAAAAGCAAAACTCACTTTTATAGGAACATCACCACTTCTTATATCTACATAGGTGAAGCCCTTTAATTAGCAAAGGCACACTTCATTAAGAGTATAGATACTCACCCTAAAAGAATTACTCACTATTTAGCATTTAAACTAAACTAGTGTCCAGTTGGTAATCAACAACTTGTTTTTACCACATTGAACCTTTAAGTAGATTTTAGTTTAAGTAAAGGTTGGCTTCCCATTGTTGCCAACTTTACTTAATGGGTTTTAAACCCATCTCTCTTATAGTTTCAAAGACTATGTCTTTTGGAAGACCTTTTGTAAACGGATCCGCAAGATTCTTACAAGAGCGTATATATCCAATAGTTATTATCCCATTCGATATTAACTCTTTGATATAGGCATGTCTAAGGCTAATGTGTATAGACTTTCCATTATACTCCTTATTATATTCCCTGGATAGTATCGATTGACTATCACAATGTAAGGAAATGGCTGACATTGGTTGTGGCCACAACTATGTCTAATAACATATTTCTTAGCCATTATGCTCCATTACCCGCGGCTGCAAGTGCTAAAAACTCAGCCTCCATGGTGGAATGTGTAATACATGTTTGTTTCTTTGAACCCCAAGAAACAACCCCTCCACCGAGTGTAAAAATCCAACCAGTTGTGGATTTACTATCACTACTGCCAGTTATCCAACTAGCATCTGAGTATCCTTCTAGTACAACATGAAAACGATCATAATACAAAGCTAATTGTCTAGTTCTTTTAAGATAACCAGGAACTCTTCCAATCGCTTTCCAATGATCCTGACTTGGATTACTCATATATCTTTAAAACTTGCATACAACATATGCAATATCAGATCTAGTACAATGTGCAGCATAAATTAAACAACCTATTGCACTTGCATATTCTATTTGAGCAACAACTATTCTATTATTCTCAATCATTTTACAAGATGATTCATATGGGGTGTTTGTGTAGCAATTCGAAATTTTCAGGTCATTATTTAATCTTATACTTTCACTATTTATTTTAATTTCTCATAAAATTTACTTTTCGGTCAACCGGATAGGTGATTCCGCGTTCGTAGTAAAACGTTTATTAAACGTGAACCCGACTCTATACTAAATATTAGTCTACATGCTCTACGTATTTTTATTAATTTATGTATCATATATGTTGTGATTTTATTTTAACATTTACGTTTACTCTTCGTGGTTGCGTCTAAACTTTTACAATATTATACCTTTTTAACCGTTAGCCCTAAATATACCCACTTATACCAAATTTAACACAAAATTAAACCCATAAACCCCCTTCCCTCACCCATGTACACGTCCAAACACCCTCATGTACATATGTCCATGAGGTGTTTAGCTAACTAAATCCATACGGATGTGTTAGCTAGCTTATGAGAGATTATGGAACACTTGTACCCTTTATCTTGCATGCTTATACCACAACAACTATCATACCATTCCAGGTCATTCTTCTACAAAAAAAACACACTAATCCTCTCTTTGCCACCCTCCCTTTGCCGTCCTCCATAGCAACACCAACCCCAAATCATTCTTTTGATTTTACTAAAATAACAACATGAAGAAGTGGTTATCTGATAAAGGTTCATAGGTTAAAATCACTTCAAATCATCAAAGAAGTTCATTATTCTCTTGGGTAAAAATGGTGTTCAACATGGTTGTATAAAGTCTTGGGTTGAAAGAACTAGTACACAGCTTGCTTGATTATTGTTGTAACAATCTTTTCTTCTCCTTTGTAAGGAATTGCTCCATTGTTTTTCTTATTTTTCCTTGTAATTTATTTATATTCTTTTATTTATTTTTCTGAGATTGTTATGTATTTTTCATATTCATGTATTTATTTACAAATATTTGGCATTATACTTAAATATTTGGGGCAAGAAACTTGGTAAAAAGATGGTTTTATCACACTTGAATGGGACAGATTTGATCAGTAGGATAGATAGAATATTCTGTACAAATTCATGGACCTTGAGGCTTAGATAAAAATACAGTGATGTAGAGCTATGTTTTAGATTCGATTCCTCAAGTGGCACTCGCCGTGACGATACCCAATGATTAAAGTAGAAAATAATTGGTGAAAGTGGTCCAAAACTGCACATCAGATTTCAATTGGTTATAACTTTGAAAATTTGTATAGTAACTACTGTTGGTGTAAAAAGAAAAGTTGTAGGGGACTCTTTGACTTAAATTTTGACGTTTAAATCAGCCCTAACGGACTTACGGTTTAGGAGATACGATCGTTTTCCCGAGACTGTAGTAATCTAGAAATCTACCAGCTTTGGTACTTGATAGTACTTTGACCATTTGACCTTATTTTTATAAAAACCAACGTGGTCGGACCTACATATCGGATAAATAGACTCATTTACCTTTCCGAAAATGTAAAAACTAAATAATGAATACTTACAACTTAGGAGATATGGGCTTATTAAGTGGGCTAAACCAGAAAATTCTAACAAGCCAATTATTGGGCTTACAACTAAATTAAAACTTTGGCATCTTTTGCGCCCAATTGATTTATAAAATTTATAAACTATAAGTACAATGCTATAATCTATATAAAAACTTATTTATATTTATTGCGTAATATTTATAAATCCTAAGACGCGACATTATTTTTAGGTTGCATCTAGGACTTTTCCCGACTCCCGACGCTTATTTCTGGTTATCTTTCATCTTATTGCTAAAGGTGAGTTCATAGCCTAACTTTTACTCGTTTAACTGTTTTATAAACTCCTTGGGGAGATACATGCTTCTTACTTTTACTTATGGACCCAAGTGTTTTAAACGGTATGCTTATCCTGATATTATTATTGCCTTTATACCTCTAGTGCTAGTAAGTCCCCTATATCATGAACCGTTAATTACTTTTTGTAAAGTAAACACGAATGCTGTGAATAGATCTATTAGGACTGAAAATCCCCGTCCAGGTATGCAACAACTAATACCACGTCAAATGGACGCATTTAACATTTGAAGTAATACTTGGGTGTTTGGCACAACACCCTATATCGGGGCAAAAAGCTGGTTGGGGTTTGCCATAACGTTAAGGTTCAGGTGTCATGAGCTTAGTGCAATAATAAATGATTTTAAATTTTGAATGTGTTTCATTAGTCAACTATATCTGAAATCTTGTGGTCCACTGCTTTATTATTAAACCTATAAATTTCACTCAACATTATTTGTTGACATTTTTAGCATGTTTATCTCAGGTCCTTAAGATGTTAGCTTGACAGGGAGTTACGCAACATATTTTGAAGGCTTTGCATATCGTTACCATTCAATTACTTTTCTTTAAAAATATTTACGTAATTCTGTTGGGACCTCGTACTTTGTAAACTTTGATATTATAATAAATCGAATGTGTAAGTTTTCAAAACGTCTCATTTAGAGGTCGTTTTCTGTAACTTGTACTTTGTGCTATGAAGTAATACCTGGTTGCCTTCCACTGCTATCCAAAATTGGAGGTGTTATAGATTGCTATCAGAGCACTGGTTATAGAGAACTGGGTTGCATTTAGTACCTAGACTATAACTACTATATATTAGGAGCCCCTTATTTGCCTTATATAATATCCGTGCGCGTATACTTCCTGAATACTACCTGTTCACTAGAGCATTGCTATTCAAGTTATATAAAGGATATTTATATAAACACTTGATTTACTTTTCGATTACTCATCTTTATTTTCGAGAGCGTCGCTATCTATTTATATAAAAGAAATTTATATAAATGTTGACTATTTTCGATAACTTATTCCTACTTACTAGAGCATCACTGTATCTTTATATAAAGGTTATTTATATAAATACTAAAACTCTTCCAAGACATTGTGAATGACACAATGGTCTCTAAAACTTTTCTCAAGACATTGTTAGCGATACAATGGTCACTAAAACTTCTCATGATTTTCCATAATACCATTTATGATGACATTAAACTTGTCACAGTCTGCTGACCCCAATGATATTATTTCTATTCGACTTTGAAGATGAGTTTGAACATCCATCCCATACTTTTGAAAACCCTATTTCATCTCGTGACCCATCGCCTAGAAACATGCCGATTAATTCGAACACGACTTTAACCCGTCACCTTGTAACATTCCATCTTTGAAACACATTTTTTGGAACCTGAAGGGAAATAAAGGAAAAGCTCGCGGGAACCCTAACATCGTTATAGATCATGCTAATGCTTAAGGAAAGCTTTACCCAAAAAAAATGCTTAAGGAGAGATTTTTCCTGCCATGCCTAGTGAGACCTAAGTCAAAACCTTCTTGGACCGTATCCCCTAAGAGATTTGCACTAGTACTTTTCCATGAATTTCGTTGTATTGTGTGGATGTTTTCTAAATCCTCTATTAATTTATGTGTCATGACGATTCCATCAGTTACACTCCTTGAATTGTTACCGTCTTATAAACCATTTCTCTGTAGTTTTGTAAACCATTTTGCTACCATCTTATAAATCATTTTACTATCATTTTATAAACTATTTTTTTGTCACCCTATAAGCTACTTTGTTTTCACCTTATGAACTACTTTGCTACATTATAAAACCATTTGATACTATCTTGTACATAACACTAGTTTGACAAAAAAGGGCATTGCATCGTTAGTCCTTAATTATACATAGCCTGATCATCTATGTATAATTCAGGAAGGACAATGCTATGCTGGGAGCAGTCACCTTCAAAATTTCCCAAAATCAATTTTCTACATATATTCCTAAAAAGTAAAATTTTATGTGTATATACATAAGTTGTGCAAGACATATTAGTAAACACACTAACTTTTTTTTGAAAAGCTGATATTATATAAAAATGAACAAAGCTCCAAGAAGGAAGCTACAAAAAAGGACCCAAAAAGATAGAGAGAACAACAAGAACCCAACAGAAATATGTACAACAGGAACCCAACAGAACCACAGACTAAACAACCAACAAAAAACCAAGACACAGAAAATTACATAAATATATCAAATGGTCTTGAAATCCAGCACCTCCAATTTGCAGGCTTCAGAGAAAAGCGAGCATAGATCCAAGTTTTAGTAACGCGTTGAATGAATGGGAAGATGTCTTCTTTTTTGATAGTCACAATCATATCAGGATGAACATTTACCACCCGGTTCCTCCACTTCCAAATAGCCCATAACGCACATTTGAATACCCCTTGCAAAACTTTATTAACACGAGCATATCCATTATTGTTGATCCTCCCCTGGGCAATATCCGACACATAAAAAGAAGGGAAAGAAACGGGAGAGATAAGATTCTACCAACTTCACAATTTCCTCCAAATCGGAATAACAGTAGGACAATTGATAAGACAATGGTCCAACACCTCTAGGACAGAGTCACCGAAAGGACATATCTCATAGACTAAATGAACACCACGATGGATTAAATTAGTTCTAGTAGCCAACTTGTTAAGAGACGCCCTCCAAACACACACATTCACCTTGCGAGAAATCTAAAATTCCATAAATGATGAGCACCAAGATCACAATCCAAAAATATATGGCTTTAGATGATATTTGAGAGAGTTTTGACCTTAAAGAATTAGACATTTACACAATCTTATAGAATTAGTCTTATTTTACACCTCATCCTCAGCTGAAAGATCAAATTACACCACTAGTCACTCTAGAACGATCCCCCGACTAGAGCGGTCACATTAGTTGCGTCGTCCTATGGTTAAGACCTTGTAGGCTGCTAGAGAAAAAAACGGACTACTAGGAGCATGATGAACTTATCCCTTTTAATTGGATTTATAATCAAGAACGTTTAGATATTCCTACACCATCGAATTTTCTAATGGTCACAAAATTAAGACATAATCATTGCAAATACCTAAAACCTAGCCGATAGAAGTTTCGTAATCCACTGCTTTGAGCCTTCTAGATGATATCACCTCAACTACCTTAGACACTAAGCACACCATTGAATTAACTAACGGAAAGTTAGTAGGAGCCGATACCATACCAAGAGGTTGCACCTTAAAATTTCTTAAACATATGTTCAACATCAATCTAATACCCATAGAATTGGGAAGTTTCGATGTCATTTTTGAAATAAACTAGTTGACCAAATACTACGCCGTGAATAATTGTGATGAAAAACTCGTTCATGTTCCCTTCGACTACGAGACAATAACGATTCGAGAGGATAGGATCAAGGATATATACGAATCCAGATTGAACGTCATATCTTGCACCAAAACCCATAAGTATATACTGAAAGGATGCCAGGTCTTTTTGACATACATCGCTAAGGAGAAGACGGAGGAAAAGTTGGAGAAGATGTGACTTGAGGATGTACCTATTGTACGAAATTGTTCGGAAGTCTTTCCCAACTTGCCTGGATTTCCGCCAACTAGACAAGCTAAATTTCAAATTGACTTGATACCTAGTGCTGCACCCGTGGCACGATCGCCTTATAGATTAGCCCCTTCGGAAAAGCATGAGTTGTCTAGTCACATGCAAGAATTTTTAGATATAAGGATTTATAAGATCAAGTTCATTGTCTTGGGGAGCTCCGATATTATTGTTAAGAAGAAGGACGGACGCTTCCAAATGTGTATCGACTACCATGAACTTATCGAATTAACCATAAAGAACAGTTACCCACTTTTAAGAAATCAAAGACCAATTCCGAAACAAGTACCCTCACCTTTTCCCGAACATTCTGCCAACTGACGGCACTAATTGAACTCTAAAGACAGAGTTCCATTAACGGGGGGAGACTGTAGCAATTTGAAATTTTCAGGTCATTATTTAATCTTATACTTTCACTATTTATTTTAATTTCTCATAAAATTTACTCTTTCGGTTAACCGGATAGATTATTTCGCGTTCGTAGTAAAACGTTTATTAAACGTGAACTCGACTCTAGACTAAATAATAGTCTACATGCTCTACGTATTTTTATTATTTTACATATGTATCATATATGTTGTAATTTTATTTTTAACATTTATGTTTACTCTTCGTGGTTGCGTCTAAACTTTTACAATATTATACTTTTTATCTATTAGCCCTAAATATACCCACTTATACCAAATTTAACACAAAATTAAACCCATAAACCCCCTTCCCTCACCCATGTACATGTCCAAACACCCTCATAGACATGTGTCCATGAGGTGTTTAGCTAACTAAATCCATAAGGATGTGTTGGCTAGCTTAGGATAGATTATGAGACACTTGTACCCTTTATCTTGTATGCCTAGATCACAAAAACTATCATACCATTCCATTTTATTCTTCTACACAAAAACACACAAATCCTCTCTTTTCCACCCTCCTTTTGCCGTCCTCCATAGCAACACCAACACCAAATCATTCTTTTGATTTTTTAAAACGGGTAACACGATAGACTGCGTAACGGTAGTAAAAACGTATATTAAAACTGGAACCCGACGCTAGACAAATTTAGTACCTACATGTTTTTATATAACATTTTTATCATCTTACATATATATTTTATACGTCGCAAATTTAATTCTCATTTTTACGTAAACTTTGCATATTTCGCGTTTTTGGCTCTAGTATGCACCATCGCACCATTAGCCTTTTATATAATACACTTAGTATATTAATTATAAAAAAACTAACCCATACGCCTCATGGGACACTTGTCCTATGAGTGTACTATTAACACATCTTAAAGACATTTGCAAATCATAATTTGCATGTACAATTTACTTAAAAGAACTTCACCTCCACATATCCTTCTCATTCATACACATAGATAACACACATCTTTCTCTCTTTTCTCTACCCTAAAAATGGCAGCCATCACACAAGTAGGAAGGGGTATTCAAGCTTGGGTAACTTGGTTTAAGAGTTCTTACAAAAGGGTAAATATAAGCAAGAAGATAGGAGTTGCTTATTTAGATTGAAGATTTGTTCTTGATCATGTTCCTTGTTGTATCATACTACTCCTTTGTAAGGAATCAATGTTTTCTTTTCACTTGTAATTTATTTATATTCTTTATTTAATTTCTGAGATTAGTATTTTATATATTTCATATATTTATTTTATAAAATATACATTGTACTTAGTATTTGAATCAAGAAAAGATTAGAAAAACATGATTTTATAAAAAAGAATCTGGGACAGTTTTTTTAATTAGTATTGAAAATTGAGGTAAACGTAAAAATCCGTACACCTTTGAAACTAGGTAAAAAATAGTGTAGTCTGATCATTGTCCATAGGTTCGATAGCCGCGGGTACTCACACGACGTGACACTCGTTGTGACAATACCCGATGATTAAATTAGAAAATAATTGGTGAAAGTGGTCCAAAACTGCACATCAGATTTCAATGGGTTATAACTTTTGAAATTTATATAGTAACCAAGAAAAGTTGTAGAACTATTTAATTTAAAATTTGACGTTTGAATAAGCCCTAACGGACTTATGATTTATGAGATACGACCATTTTTTCGAGACCGTAGTAATATGGAAATCTACCAGCTTTGGTACTTGATAGTACTTTGAACATTTGACCTTATTTTTATAAAAAAACTAGGTGGTCGAACCTACATATCGGATAAATAGACTTATTTACCTTTCTGAAAACATAAAAACCAAATGATGAATACTTACAACTTAGGAGATATGGGCTTATTAAGTGGGCTAAACCAGAAAATTTTAACAAGCCCATATTATTGGGCTCACAATTAAATTCAAACTTTGGCATCTTTTGGGCCCAATTGATTTATAAAATTTATAAACTCTAAGTACAATGCTATAATCTATATAAAAACTTTATAAAAACTTATTTATATTTATTGCGTAATATTTATAAATCCTAAGACGCGACATTATTTTTAGGTTGCATCTAGGACTTTTCTCGACTCCCGACGCTTATTTCTCGTTATCTTTCATCTTATTGCTAAAGATGAGTTCATAGCCCAACTTTTACTCGTTTAACTATTTTATATACTCTTTGGGGAGATACATGCTACTTACTTTTACTTATGGACCCAAGTGTTTTAAACTGTATGCTTATCCTCATATTATTATTGCCTTAGTACCTCTAGTGCATTAAGTCCCCTATATCATGAACCGTTAATTACTTTTTGTGAAGTGAACACGAATGCTGTGAATAGATCTATTAGGACTGACAATCCCCGTCCAGGTATGCAACAACTAATACCACGTCAAATGGATGCATTTAACATTTGAAGTAATACTTAGGTGTTTGGCACAACACCCTATATCGGGGCACAAACTTGATTGGGGTTTGCCATAACGTTAATGTTCAGGTGTCATGAGTTTAGTGCAATAATAAATGCTTTCGACTTTTGAATGTGTTTCATTAGTCAACTATATCTGAAATCTTGTGGTCCACTACTTTATTATTAAACCTATAAATTTCACTCAACCATTATTTGTTGACATTTTTAGCGCGTTTATCTCAGGTCCTTAAGATGTTAGCTTGACAGGAAGTTGCACAGCATATTTTGAAGGCTTTGCATATTGTTACCATTCGATAACTTTACTTTAAAAATATTTATGTAATACTGTTGGGATCTCGTACTTTGTAAACTTTGATATTATAACAAATCAAATTTGTAACTTTTCAAAACGTCTCATTTAGAGGTCGTTTTCTGTAACTTGTACTTTGTGCTATGAAGTAATACCCTCGGTTATCTTTTGATGCTATTCGAAATTAGGGGTGTTAGAGTTTGCTTCCTCTATATTCAAGTGTTGAAACTTGTTTATAATCTTATCAATGTAATGACATTGATTTAATGCATAACCCCCACTATGCCTTTTAACCTTTATCCCCAATGTAGTATCAACCTCATTCATGTCTTTCATTTGAAAGCATGTAGATAGAAACTTCTTAGTTTCATTGATACCTTCCATATTGTTTCTAACAATCAGTATATCATCTACATAAATGCATGGGATGACACCATAATCTTTTGTAAACGTAGAATAAATACATCTATAATATGAATTATGGGTAAACCCATTTGAAAGTATAAACTTATCAAATTTATCATGCCATTGTTTAGGTGCTTGTTTTAACCCATATAAAGATTTCTTTAATTTGCAAACTTTATTCTAATGATCAGGCAACACAAACCCTTTATGTTGTTTCATATAGACTTCTTCATCTAAGTCACCATTCAAAAAAGCTGTTTTAACATCCATTTGATGTATAGGAAAATTATATATTGAATCTAATGCAAAGAGCACCCTAATCGAAATGATTCTGGCTACTGGTGCATATGTATCAAAGTAATCAACTCCTTGTCTTTGACTAAAGCCTTGTATTACCAACCTAGCCTTAAAAGTTTAAATGGATCCATCTGTATGAACCTAGAACCTGGAGGTAAATTTGAAAGTTTCCAAGTATTGTTAGATATTAAGGAATTAATTTCATCATCAATTGCCTCATTCCAAAATGCAGAATTCCTAGAGGTTATAGCCTCCTTATATGTTTTAGGTGCATCCTCTACATTAAGTAGAACTGGTATTTTATTAATAACAGTATTCTCATTGTCACATTTAACAAGAAAGATTATAGCCTAAGAATCAATAAAATTAGGATCCAAGTTTCTTTCTTTTCTAGCCCTTTCACTTCTTTTAGGTGCACTAGAAGATTCTGCCATATTCCTCTTATTGTTAGAGTTGAAATATGGGCTAGAAATATCTTGTGGGATTTGAGTCACAATTTCATTTGTGCTTGTTGAATTATGATGAAATTTATTCTCAAAGAAATCTACATCTCTTGATTCAAAAATAACATTTGAATCTAAATCTAAACAATAAGATTTAGAATCTTTTGCATATCCCACACATATACTTTTTAAACCTCTAGGTCCTAATTTAGATGTATCAGGTAAGGGAACCTTATAATAGGCTAAACAACCCCAAACTCTAAAATAGTTAATGTTAGGCTTTCTACCCTTCCATTTTACATAAGGAGATAATTTTAGTTTCTTTGTAATTATTATATTACTTACATGACATGTTGTAAGAAAGGCTTCACCCTATAAATTATTTGGCAAGTTTGCATTGACTAACATATCATTAATCATATCTTGCAAAACTTTATTCTTTCTCTCAGCAACACCATTCTGTTGAGGTGTATATTGTAAAACCTAAAAATCTCAACAAGTGTAAAATTACCAAAATACCCCTAATGCAAGAAAATTCCATAAAAGCTTAAATAAAATTCGTT
>BQNB010154255.1:0-12759 GCA_026074375.1 Tanacetum coccineum | reverse complement strand
AAGAGTGAATTTTCCTTAGGGAATTTTCTTAATTGCTCTTGTGGTATTATATCGTATATTTTATTAGTGTATTTTATTACACATCAATTTTATAATTAATTATTGATTGCATTTTGAGTTTGCGTTCATGTTGCGTTTTGATAGTAGGTTCTTGGTTGCGATTTGATAATTAATTATTGATTGCGTTTTGATTTGTGATATGAGATTGCGTTTTGATAATATAACATGTTGCGTTTTGCTTAAATTGGTACTTGGTGCGTTTTGCTTAATCTATTTATAAGTTGCGTTTTGATTCTGGAAATAATCTTGGATTTTAGTCATTTAATATTAAACAGGGGCAAAACGCAATCATTGCGTTTTGCATCGAAGAAATTTTTTATAATAAAACAGTAAAGCCCCATTTTCAAAAAAAATTGGGGGGTTGCGTTTTAACCATTTTAGATTATCATAATCATTGCGTTTTGAATCTGTACTTTTCAAAATCCTTGCGTTTTGGGACTTGGTCTTGTCATAGATTAAGTTTTGCTTAGAGTGTCTTATCCATTGCGTCTTGTCCAGCATAGTTTGTCAATTGCCATTGAGTCTTGTGGTTATATCGGTATGTCTTGTCCTCTCTTTGATGAATTAACATCCGTTGATTCAAGAGTTGGCCAAACTCACTGATTTACATCATAACACGATCTAAGAGTCCTTTCTCTTGGATCTTGTGCATACGTGCTTAACATCCGTGCATCAGCTTACATCTAACAAGATCTATCTGCATGTTATTTCCTCTGTGATTGTAATTGTGCAGATATAATGGCTGATGCTGAACATGCACCCTCAATGGCACCACCTATTCGTACTGATGAACAGATCATGCCACGCATACGTTGGGTGCCAATTGGGAAAAGCAATTGCTATCTGAATGAAGAAAAATCTCAACCCAGCCCAATTTTCAAGATTGCTGTGGATATTCTCAAGCAAACAAATTTCTTCAGAGCTTTTACAGCGTCATCAACAATACCGGCTATCTATATTCAACAATTCTGGGATACTATTTGTTTTGACAGTAAAGCCGGGAGTTATAAGTGTCAACTGGACGAGCAATGGTTTGATCTCACTCAAGACACACTCAGAGACGCTCTTCAGATCACGCCAGTCGATAAAAACCGGGCTTTTTCTCCTCCTCTGACTCCTGATACGCTTATCGAGTTTGTCAATGAGTTGGGTTATCCAAGAGAAGTCATAAACTTGTCAAATGTCACCACTAACGACATGTTCCAACCATGGAGGGCACTCACAACAATCATCAATCTGTGCCTTACGGGAAAGACTTCAGGATTTGAAAGACCAAGAGCCCCAGTGCTACAGATCCTTTGGGGTGTTGTTAATCGAGCTCACATTGATTATGCTGAAAGGATGTGGGAAGAATTTACTCAGTCTATCCACAATTTCACAGAAGACAAGAGGAATCTGGCACAACAAGCTCAAGGAAAGAAGAAAGCGACTCTCATTCTGATCCCTAGTATCCGGTTCACTAAGTTGATAATATTTCACTTGCAACGGCTACACAACTTCCACCCAAGACCTGAGTCCCCACTCCATCTGCCTACTGAGGAACCTGTACTAGGTAATCTCAAGTTCAGCGCTAAGGGGACCAAACGGGAAGTCTTCGGGATGACTATACCGAATGAACTCATCAATGATGTCATTCGAGGAGCTGATTATTATGATGCTTATCTGGAAAAAGTTGCAAAGCATCAATGACATCTCGCGGGTGAAGAAGTGAGTGATCCTGAATCTCCTGCACCAAAGCCAGCTAAGCCTACCAAACAAGCAAAACCAAAGGCAACCAAGCAACCAACCGTTTCTAAAACTAAAGCCAAGAAGCCTAAGCCTGCACCGGCCAAACCTCAGGAGAAGAAGCGCAAGCCGGTGTCAGAATCGTCTGAGGCCCCACCACTAGCCAAACGTGCTAAGGCGGGGAAAGTGGTTAAGAAGAGAACTGTTAAGAGTTCTAAGCAGTTGGTAGATGAATTCGTTGATGAAGGGGTTCCTGCTGCTAAACCCAGCCTTGAAGACACAGAGGAGGCGATACTGCAAAAGGTTCTAGAAGAGAGCCTAACGGAGCCCCTGTGGTATTCAGGGAAACTGATACTGGGAAATTTCAACCACTGCCAGAGGTGCCGGGAAAGGGGAAAGAGAAAGTAGGTGAAGAACAAGCTGCTCAAGTTCTTCTACACCTTCAGACTCCTAAGGAAAAGAGCCCGACTGAACATTATATCTTTCAGAGACACACTCCCGTACCATCTGAACCAGTGGGCCATGAAGAGTCTTCCTCCCTTTATGCTGAACTTGGATTATCTGGCAGTGACACGGAGTCTGATGACGAAATGCCTTCAGTGGTTAGAAGTGGGGCTCAAGACGAAGGCCAGGCTGAACCAGACCCTGGTAAACTAGATGAAGACCAGGCTGGACCAAACCTTGATGATGTTGCTGAATCTCAACCTTTACCAACTTCTAGTGTTTTCGCTGGACCAAACCTTGAACACTCGGATGTTGAGATCATTGATCCTTCCAGTCAACCACAACCTGAGCATATGGATGAAGGATTCATAGCCACTGCATACCCTGAAGTTCAAGAGAATCTCAAGCTGACAGTTGATGAACAGATGTGTAACATTCCGTATTTTCAGGTCATTTACAACGTCATATATTTCACTAATTTTTTTTTCTCGTACGCGTTTACTTGTAATTTTGTTTGTTAAGTTAAATCGCGTAAGCTATAAATTATCAATTAGCGTAAACGGACACCAAACGAATTAAAGTTTTCGTCAAACGAGCAATATATTATTTTTACAAAAGTAATAATCAACTTTTTATATTTTATTTTTATTGGTTACGTAAAATAATTACGTTTTGCAATTAACTACATTTAGGCAAACCACAACCTCAGCAACAACAACAACTCTTCCACTACCACCTCAACCACAACAAGGTCCGTCAGATCCCATCATCATCAAGCGTATGGGTGAACTTGAAGAGTTTATCGCGAATCTAGTAGAAGAAAATCAAGCTCTGGAAACACGTCTAGACAAGCAGGGGAGCAGGATCAATAAGTTGGAAACTATGGACTTACCCAAAATGATCAGAGAGCAGACGGTGGAGTTTATTGATTCACAGGAGATTGACCGAAAGATTAATGAATCAGTTAAGGAGGTGGTTATCTCATCAGTAAAGCATGCAATGAGAGCTCCTCTTCGTGCTCGCTTCAAGGATCTCCCTACGTCTGACATGAAGGAAATTCTGCTCCAACGCATGTTGGAGGAGAACTATGACAAGGGACATGCTAACCACCGAGTAGCATATGAAGCACTGCAGGACTCCATCCGTCGTGATGAAAAGTGATTACTTTAATGTAGATTATACGGCTCTAGGGGTAACTAAGTATGAAAAGTAAGAGGTTTCCAAATACTCCGCCTGGGTCTCCACCTTCACCACCACCTCCTCCTCCACCACCGTCAAGCGCATCAGGGGCTTCTGGCACAACCGGAGCCTCCGATTCTGCTCAAGCTCCTCCTCCATCCTCATCCACTCATCAGGGAGATCAGTCAACCAAGAACCACTGCTCCAGTTCCTCAAAGCAAGCTGCTTTGCTGAATAATCTACTTGGATATTGACTGACACCCGGAATCAAGAACCCTCAATCACAACGATTCCTGATGATCCTTCATTTGGGATGAGAAACCACTGCAGATGAAACAAGCATAAGTTCTAGTGGTGTTGGGCTAGACGTGATCATATTCCTACAGTCAACTTGAGGCAGAGGTTGGTGGAAACTCTCACTAAAGACATACGGCAACTCCAGTCCTGCTCTGACTATTCCACATGCTGATCTGACCATGCCAACATACAATGGGCCTCTGCTCTAAAGTCGACATATGCACCTCCACAGGAGAACTCTCTACTTGCTCAAACGGGGATATGGCAATGTTTCTGGATTGGTACTGCAACGACAAGGAATCACTCACCTGGCACTACAAGACCTGGAAGCCCAGCATTTGAATAGTTAAAGTTGTTTCTTCCTGACGTGATTCATCTCTTAATTCCAAAATGGAATGGTGCCACAAGCTTCTCACTGATCAAGTGGATGATACAATCCTCAAGTACAACGTCAGCAAGCCACTTCTACTGGGTGGTAAACCTGGACATATAACCATTCAACCGGACTTCTTCTTCAACAAAGACCTGAAGTATCTACGATATGGTCACAAGGATGGCAGACCGGCCTTGTCAATCTCAAAGATGAAGGCGGCATATTATCCTGATGTCGGCTTGGAGGAAACTGGGCTGATCACTTCTCAGATGAGAGGGAATGAAGTATGACATAGCGCTTGTATGGTATCTCTCATGGTGGTTTCAAAGAATCTCAACGATTCACATTGACCGAGTCTCATGAGGAGACCGACCAAGATAGGTAAGGGAATACATATAACTCATATGCGTTATCTTAAGTGTCGTTCCGAATCGAAGTTTTTTCAATGTACGGGTAAACTACATGAGATGATATCCTTCGACAAGCTGATCTAAAGAATTTACGTCATTAGCAGAAAGGGTACTTCAATTACATGTACCAATTGACTTTGAGATATGTAACTTGTTAAATCTTCAAGGTCACTGACCACCTATCACCCGAAGATAAAAAGATTCTAAACTAACCGCTGTCAACCTATGGACAGAAAACCTTGGTTATCAGACAAACGTGTAGAAGACTTCTAGTGGGAATGAGAGTTACCAAGACGTAGCTAAACCTCACAAACCTCGATGGGAGGCCACTGGATCTGAGTTCAAGCATGATGTCAACCGTCATAGGACTCTCCTAATGGGCAATCATTTTTAGAAGAAATATACGGGGTTCAGATGGATCATAAGTTTAATGAAATATACAAGTTTAGTGTGGCACTCATGCAACAGATTGATGAAGCACTTTGGACCTATCGAGTCAAGGAATCCGGATCAACAGGACTAAATCCAGGGGATGAACGCCAGATTTTAGACGAGAAAGTGTTGACAGATGCAAGGAACTTCATGTTCACTATCAAAAACGACTAAAGAAAAGCGTATCTTCGGAATCTGGAGAGCTTTGTTGGTGGACGGATTCGAGAAGGCGACTACCGGTTACTGCAGAGAACCGAATGAGGGGTAGTCTATTTATACGTTGTTGTTATAATGTACATTATTATGTAGTGACTAAAACTGTATACTTTAGCTTGTTTCTTTAAGTAACTTTTATGTTTCACATTCGGATTATATAAAACCTGGACACATTTTCCCAAATTTTCCTAACTTAACTCAATTGAGACCCAAAAATCTCAAACGGATTTGAAATTTTTGCTGGGGGAAAAAATGTGATTTAATTTATGAAAAATCTGATATAAAAGTGATCTTTTAAACTCAAGTGTAGGGCTCCTCAATAGTGCTAATCTGGTTTCGAATATTCGACTGACATATTAGGGGGAGCGAATGGTATATGATGGCGAAGTGAACTGTACCAAAAGACCGACCTTGTATTTACTTTATCAGAGTTATAAGGATGGTATGGTTAGGTACATGTTCCTATGATCCTGCCAGAGACAGAGGGATCTACCCAGGGATAATCCACTAGTTAGTGTAGAAGTCCTTAGGTATGATACAAAAGGATAATGTGAGAATAAGGAATAGTGCGGTGAGACTTGAGCTAGTACTGGAACATACCCAACAAGGCACTAGTAATGAAGTCTCGGTAAGCACCGAAGGGGTTGAAGAATGAAAAAGAAATGTTAAGATAAAGGGTGAAAAGAAAGCAGCCCTCCTTAAATATTAGGCAGAAACCGGGTCACTACATATGCTGTCAGAATCACATGGTTGATTGCTGACATTGAAGATAAGTATCATGGACCCAGTGATACGCTGCACAACCCTCCTAGGCCACTCAGATCCTCAAAGGATTCTTGTTTCATTTCTCATGGAGATCAATACATTTCTATCATCTCTCTCACTCCGAGTTAGATGATATGAAAAGGGGGCTAGTTGCTCACAGCCTCCACGATACTAAAACCAAAAATGTTACTATTAAGTCTAGAGCCATGAGACATCCACAAATCTCGTTTAGGACTACTTATCCATATTGTCTTGTTTCTCACACACTGTGAAACAAGTAAATTATTTGTAGAGTCCTTCCGCATTATTCCTGTGTATTGCCAGAACATATAACGTGATACGGAAAGTACTCACAATGGGAGATGGAAATCCTTCTAGAGCCAACATCAAACAAGCTCTTGGTAGGTGACATGTGAGATCCACTATGGATTAAACTTGTGACAAATGGAAAGCAACAATGGTGCGATTCCTTGTGAATCAAACTTGTTCCCCCCCCCCCCCCCCCCCCCCCCCCCCCCCCCCCAGGTTGTTGAAATTGACGAACCATTTTGGAAAAACCTCTCGATGTGCTCAAACAAACTGATTTTCATAGCACATCGATTGTGTACTTATTCAAAACAAATGAGTTTCTAATGAAATTTGATTTTATGATATCAAACACTCTCGATGTGTCACAAAATACTTTCTCAAACGACACGTCGATTGATTTTCAAATCAATTTTCTCTTTAATCGGTAAGATAGTAACTAACCGATTCACTCTTATCGTGATGTCTGCTTGGAGCGTTCCCGATTCAGAGAACAAGCATGTATGTAGATTTAATGGCTTACACATCAGATGATCTGATACTTATATGGAAATCCTGTCAAGGAGATTCATCCTTAAGTGAATCTACACTGTTCTCTAGGGCGGTCCTCACGATCCGGAGGTTAATCTAACCAGACTCGGCGAATGACAATGCCATATTCGCCCACATGCTTTATTGCCTAACTGTTTTATTACACGGATCACATCCAATATTTCTTTTCTTTCTTTCCTTTCAGCAAAGATGGAGGAGGAGGCAACCTCGTTCAGTGAGTCAAGTCACACCCAATGCTCACACTTAATGTTTCCAAGTAAAGACATCATGACAACTGAATGACCTACAACCAGCTTCGCAACTTTGAGGAAGTAGTATATTTGATCAAGAAAAGTGTGAGCATGCCGGTCCAAAAGTCACAACGTCACATGAAGGTAATGCTACCCAACAAGGATGATCAAGAGATTTAAGATGGATGATGATCTCAAAGAAAGCTCAAAGATCGCACAAGCCTAAGGGACAAATCTCAAAGTTCACTACATAATGTACAAGGACATCAAAGATTGAAGAATCAAAGACTTTGAGCTATAAACAGAAGGTCAATGAAGTAGAATGCTAGAATTCATAATGCATTTTCTGGGGTGACCTCCCTTAGGGGGAGATTGTTAGGATTATGAAAAAGACTCGGTCACCCCGTGTATAATCTAGAATAGCATAGCTCGTTGTCTAATTGTAAGCGTATGACTAATAGTATTGGGCCAGGCCTTTAGCCCACTTGTAAGCTCATACTTAAGCCCATTAGGGCATAAACACTCATGTATTAAACCCCTTTCTAGCCATGGGAAGGGGTTGGTTGTTCATTTTATCACAAAGTTTTCATTTGGTTTTTCTCTCACTAGAAAACTCACTTTCTCTCTCTAGATAATTTGCCAACCCAATCATTCTTGCTTATGTTATGATATCCAATATACTACATGTTGTATTGTATTGTTGCCGAAGAACAATATAATCTTGCTTATTTCTTTATCAAACGAATTGAACGTGCTTGGGCTACTTCAACCGCTAATCTTCCTTACGGCATGTTCTTGACTCGTCTTTATCGACACGTCATGGAACATTACCCACATCTTGACAATGGCATTTACAATGTCTTTGATCGAGTCATGCGTCCACTCGCTCTAAAACAAACCCAAAAACCCTAGAGTGATCGTGGAAAAGCCTGTCACTCTGTCTCATTAACATCCGCCCATCATAACTATGGATCTTCATCTCACCAAGGAGATGATGATGAGGATGATGGTGCTTCTCGTGCTAGTACCGCATCTCCTACCACCTATCTAAATTCTCTTCAACCACTTAATTACCAACGATACGACATTCCCACTTCTTCTCAACAAGATGATGATCTTCTCTTCGAGCGTCAAACCGACTTGCTCAATCAAACACAACAAATGCATAAGGAACTTAGAGGTGGATTCAAATCATTTGGCAAGGCATTGCGAGGAGTCTTCGGGAAGAAAAAGAAATGAAGATGTTGAATGATGATTTGCTTGGTAGAATAACATGTTTAGGACCTTGTGTGAACTTATGTTGATGTTTAATTACTTATGTGATGATAACCCGACTTAGTCGGAAGAATGTGAACTTGTTTAGCTTTCTTGGAACATCTAATTATTATGTGCTATTAGTATGATCTTTGTGTTTATCTTTATTTCATATATCCTTACAAATTGCATGCATATATGATATACTTGTTTCATGCACATATATGTTCACATAGGACTTGCTGCAAATTGATCACCAAAACAAAACCTTTCTTACAAAATATTAGCAAAAATAAAATTTTTGGTCGTCTGAAAAGTATCAGATAGGCGGTCCCCTTAGCTCATAAGGGCGACCCCCTTATTAATAAGGGGACCGGCACCATAATTAAGGGGGGCGGCCTACAGTCATGGGTTTTACTGTTTCTTTCTGCATTTTGACACTCTTGCTTTAACCTAACCCCCTCAGCTATCCTTACCCATAAAACTCGAACATATTTTGGAAATCTTTAAACTAATTCAAATTCATTCCATTTCCAAACTATTCTCTTCTAATAAATTCCCTCTAAATGTTTACTACCACTTCATCATCCTCTTCATCCATTATCAACCACCATAAACCTCCATGGCATCTACTAGAGCTTCCATTTCCAAAGCTTCCAAAAGACTAAAAATCAACATCATTCCACCAAAATAATTGTTTGTGGATTTAACTCAAGATGACACTAAAACCCCATCACCCAAACATCAAGTCCCATCACCTAGTGCTCCAAATGCACCTTCAAAAACACCATCAACTAAAGATACCTCTTCATCATCTATTGACTACATACCTAAATCACCAACCTCCTCTACATCATTATCAACTAATGGTTACTTGAACTCACCAACATCTCCTCCTCCAAGTGTTCCTCCACCACCTCTAATTCAAGAAAGTGGAGACATCACTCTCGCCCTTTCACCAATTACTCCACTTGATGTTTGTTAATACAAATAATGTCTAAAAACGTTATTTATATTTTTTTGACCTCTCAATGTTTTGATAATAACAAAATGTAAAAACGTTTACAATTTATCAAATGTAAAATTCCATTTCTAAGATTAGTGATCACTTAAGGTATGAACAAACAAAATAACTAAGCATGATTAGTGATCAAGAAAATATTTTTCTCTTAATCCTCACTTTTAATTCTACAAAAGTATTTTCTCAAAAATACATTTACAAAATATTTTCTAATTAAAAGAAAAGTTTTATTAAAAACTTAAATTTTGAAATTTAAATTTTCTCCTCAAAATGGAAGGTTCCATAACAGATACAACCTTCACCACAAAAAGACAAAAAAAAGGGAGCGGAGTCTAGTGGCGGCCCCCTTATAGGCCTGGTGGCCCCCTTATATATAAGGAACCGCCGGGACCGCCATCAGATAACCGTTGGGATTCCCTGCCTATAAATACTTCTCCATTCCCAGCATGAAAATAAGACCTTTATGCATAAAATTTACAGTCATTAACATATACATTCCTCAAACTTATTTCACTCACTAAAAACTCTATTATCACAAAACATACTTAGAGTCTTGTTTCAATAGATCTAATCACTTCATCTCATTCTTTTCCATCTCATCAAGTACAAGAGAAGCAACGCTCGTATTCGTCAAGAACGAATGTAAATATTAGTGATCGTCTTTTCTTTATCTAAGTACCAAACCTCTATTGTATTAACTTGTGAATTTGTGTGAATTCGATATTGTGTAAGATCCGCTAGTGACGAACCTAGTAGTATGTAATATCTTTTGAAGTGGTAGATTGGATCTAGCTAAGATTAGGACTCGACATTAACTTAGTGCGAAATAACGTAGCGACGTTAAACGGTTTTCTCCGCTAAAGGAGCTTGTTAACATATGAAATCTGAGTCAGATACTCAGGGATTAGAGTATGGTGAAGAGGTACTTCGTACGAACCACTATAAAATCTTCGGTGTCTTGGTTGGTTTGTATCTTTTCCTATCTCCTTAACATTATTATATGTTTTATTTAGTCTTCGTTAGAACAGTTAAATGCTTGATCATATTTGATTTGATTAAACATATAACTCGATCTATACATTTTTTAAAGTAAACCTTTAACCAGAAAACAAACATGTAAACTATTCCAAACCCCCCCCCCCTATATTTCCACAATTAGTATCAGGAGCAATGACACTCGAGATATTAAAATATACTGTATGTAAAGCTTGGATCGATCTATAGATTTCGACAAATATCTAGAAGGGCAATCTAAGCAAAGACCACATTTCTTTAAAAGGCGATAGTTTATATTTATTGAAAAAATAATTCGAGACATATGTTAAATCAAAGATCTAGATCTTTGGCATGTATATTTACCAAAGGTTTTTGATTTTCAATCCTATTCTACAAATCCTAAAACCAAATTAAGATGAGGTTATCCCTTTTAAAAAACAAACTGATGATATATGGGCGGCCCCCAAAGTGCCCAGGCGGCCCCCAAAATAATTATGGGACCGCCACCAGCAATGCCTGGATCTGAGAAAAGTTTGTCTTTTCAAAAATCTATTTTGGGTCCTAGACCAAAACACATCATTGTAAACAAAGCCAAAGTTCCCGTTACTAGTGACAATGAAGTTAAAAAATTCTATAAGCCATTGTCAAAACCCAGAGTTATATTTTCAAAACCAAATTTTAGATCAAAAACTCCACCTCCTAGAAAAGTCAATAATAATTATCCTCGTACCAAAACATCACAAACCAAAAAGGAACATTGGTCGACAAAATCGACCTCATGGCTTTCCCGTAACTTGGAATAACTTTCCACGTCAAAGTTACATGCCATGTGAAATGTGTTCTCCATTTCCTCATTCCAACCAATTGCATCAAATGCAAAGGATGTTTAGTACTAACAACTTTAGACCCATGAGATATTGGGGACCAGATGTTTGAGTCATTGTACTATATAAATAGATATGCTTTGGAGTCGACTTGGAACCCGACGAATGGATCAAAGATAGCGGATGCTCTAAACATATGACGGGTAACCTAAAGCTCTTCTCTACATACAAGGCATACAATGGAGGTGACGTCATTTTTGGTAGTAATCTTCGCGGTAACATCATTGGCAAAGCTACGATTTCTAATGACTCTCTCAAAATAGATAATGTAGAACATGTTGATAACTTAGATTTAACTTGTTGAGTATAGGACAAATATGTGATAATAAGTGTAGAGTAACTTTCTCTAAACATGATAGTGAAATCACCAAAGACGGTAAAGTCATAGGTAGAGGTATTAGGAAGAAAGGCTTATATGTGATGAAATTAGGAAATAAGCCAAAGGATCAAATTTGTCTAGCAACGATTGATGAAAATTCCACTTTGTGGCATAGGAGATTAGGTTACACAAATATGCGTCTCATTCAATCGTTGGATTCTAAGGAATTAGGTAGAAACCTACCTAAGCTTAAGTTTGATCAATATTTTTGTGATGCTTGCAAAATGGGAAAACAAGCTCACGCTAGTCACAAAGCTAAGAATATAGTCTCAACGACTAGATGCTTAGAACTTCTCCATATGGATCTCTTCTATCCATCCGCCGTACGGAGTTATAGAGGAAACCGCTACACCCTAGTCATAGTAGATGACTACTCTAGGTATACTTATACTAGATTCCTTAAGGATAAAACTAAAGCTTTCGATCAATTCAAAATATTTAGTAGGAAAATCCAAAACCAATTAGGTTGTTCAATAGTGTCAATAAGAACCGACCACGGTAGAGAATTTTATAAAGAGGTTCAATTTGGAGAGTTTTGTAATGCCAATGGTATTACACAAAACTTCTCGGCTCCACGCACTCCTCAATAAAATGGCGTGTTCAAAAGGAAAAATAGGACACTTTAAGAAATGTGTAAGACTATGTTGAACGAGCAATCGTTACCACAAAAGTTTTGGAGTAACGCCGTAGATACTTCAACATACATTCTCAACCGAATCCTTATTAGAGCCATTCTAGGAAAAACACCTTACAAACTCTTAAGAGGTAGGAAACCTACGTTAGATTATTTTAGAGTGTTTGGAAGCAAGTGCTTTATTTTAAACACCAAAGACTACCTTACCAAGTTTGACCCAAAGTCACATGAAGGTGTCTTTTTAGGTTATTCTCAAAATAGTAAAGCCTACATCATCCTAAACAAACACACTAGGAAAGACAAAGAATCACTTAACGTGACATTCAATGAAACTCCTCCACCTTATAAGACATCACCCTTGGTGGATGATGACTTAGATAAAGAAGAAGCAATTAAGGTCACTGAAAAGAAAAACCTTTAAAACGACATTGTGGATGAAACTTTAGAGATTGATGAAATTGTCAACATTAAGGAATCTAGGAACCATCCATTAAAAATGTCATAGGTAACCTTAACTAAAGAACCCTTAGGTCACAAGCCCAAAACCAAAGTAACTTATTTTGTTTTATATTAACTATAGAACCTAAGAATGTGAATGAAGC
>BQNB010154254.1:0-15542 GCA_026074375.1 Tanacetum coccineum | reverse complement strand
ATATTAGTGTAATAAGCTAGGAGAGAAAGTAGCTTATTTCTATAAATAAGCTGTTAGTTTAAGTGTTAAAATAGCTTTAATAGGTTAGATTAAGGAAGAGTAGATAAAAAGTTTTAATAGATTTAGTGTTAAAATATGATTTGAGTGTACTTTAGTTTTAACAGCAGTATTAAGGGGGTGTTTGGGTCAACATGAAAAACGGGTCAAAAATGTTTTTGGTATGGGTTGGGGTCACAAGATAGTTTTAGATTAAGTATTTAAGCTTGTTTAAGGTTGTTTTTAAAAGCTTTTAAGTTTTAAAATTGTTTTTCAAAAGTTTTCTAAGTCATCTTCAAAACTGTGGATTTTTAAAAAGGCTACAAGTGCTTATTTGGTTAAGCACTTGAGATCTTAAGTTTTAAATGTCAAAAAGAGTGTATTTGTGTGTTTAAATCAAGCTGTCACAAGTCCTTGGTCTTTTGACTTTGATAAGTCAAAGCTGTCAAAAAGGGTAAGTGTCAATTTTTTTTATCTAAAAGCCCATTTTCACTCTTTAAAATCAGCAAGATTGGTAGTGTTTTAGAAGCTAAAAATTGGTGCACAAGTTCTCTCCTTGGTGTTAATTAGCTGTTTCAACTTATTTTCTTATTTTGAGCTTATTTGACAGCTTTTAAAAAGCTGTCAAATAAGCCCTTGTGTTAGCACTAAGTCTCCCCTGGTGCAAAGGGGTGACTTTAAGCCCTTGCATTTTAGCTTTTTAGTGTGCTTAAGTCTAATCTTTTGGCTTATTTGGAGACCCCATAAGCTCTTTATTAAGCCCCTTCAATTTCAGCCCTTAGAAAGCTTTTTAGATAGCTTATTTTTAAGCTAGAAGTTGCCTTTTGACTGTTTTGCTTAGGCTTAGTTTAGAGACTGCTTATTTTTCTCTTTGGCTTATTCAGCTTATTTCATAAGCCCATTTGTACTCCTAGTAGCTTTTTAGGATAGAGTGTTAAGATATTTGCTTATTTCTCATTTTCCTAGCTTATTTGTCCAATAGTTAAGCCCTTTTCACTTTTTAGCTTAATTTTAGCTTTCTGTCAAACATAAGCTCTTTCAGCTTATTGAGTTTTAGCATCTAGCTTTTTAGAGCTTATCTAGTTTAGGTTTAGACAACCCTTTTAGATTTTTTAGTCCTGTCCTAGCTTAAGTGTCCTAAAAGTCCAAAGACTTAAGCATTTTTGCCCTTTAAGCTTGTTTTAGTTTCTGTCCAACTTAAGCTCCTCTTTAAGCTTATTTAATTTTAGCTTTTAACTTCTTTAGTGCTTATTTAGCTTAAGATTAGATAGTTCTCTTAGCTTTTTGTCCAAGTCCTAGCTTATTTGTCCCAAGTGTCCCAATGTCTTAGCCCTTTTCTAGCCTTAAGCTTGTTTTAAGCAAACTGTCGTTTTAAAAGCTTATTTTTAGCTTATTTATAGCTTTTCAGAAAAAATTGTAGTTGAGAAAGTTGTTAAGCCCCACGAGCTTAACAACTTTGCTTTACAAAGTTTTTCCAAAAAAAAAAGAAAGGAGACAAGGGGTGACCCGGGTGAGCAAGACTCGAACCCGGGTCTCAACCCTCGTACACCTTTCTTTATAACACACATACCGCTGCGCCCTTGGGACTTTTCTGTTATAGTCCCAAGGGCTTTGGTATTTAAGGTCGTTTTGGCCTTATAAGCCTATAAGCTGTTAACAGCTTATTACGGGCTTATTAATAAGCCAAATTTTTGTTTCTTATTTTTCGTAGGCTTAATATAGTGTAAAGTATTTTAGGAAAAATTTTCAGAATTTTTCAAAGTCATTTAATATTTTTTACAATTTAATTTCGTTAAAAGTTTAAAAAATTCATAAAAAATACAAAAATTATCAAAAAAATATTTTTCTTTTTTAGAAAATTTTATTTAGTCATATAGTTTGTAGGAAAAATATAAAAATTTTCGTAGGGTCATTTTTGTAACTTTTTGCTTTTTAAAGAACGGTTCCGGGTGCGGTTTTTGTCTTGACTCGTTTTTGGGTCAAACGAACTCCGTTTTCGGTCTAGTCTTTTTCATTCTTCGTTATTTGTTCCCTAGAGTAGTTTAGAAGTGAAAATTTCTTCGTAGGGTAAATTTTAAAGATTTTAGGTTTTCCCCCTTTGTTCGGGATTCGTGCTCCCGTTTTTCAGCTTAATTTCGTAATTTTTAGGATTTTCTTAAACGTTTTTGTTTGTTATTGTTTAATTTAACTTTCCACACTCTCAAATCATTTTTCTCATTCAAACTCCAATCTTCCGACTGTATCGATTCTCCAGTCCAGCCTCGTTGGGGATAAACGACCCGGGAACATTCTATACTACTTCTCGGTTTTATTGACTTTGTTTCTAGACTATTCTTACTATATATATTCTATATTTTATTATATATTTTAAGGTGTAGTTTGGACGAATCAGTACACATCAAAGAAACTGCTAACTATTTTTAACGGAAAAAGGTACGGGTATATGATTTGGTTTATAAAACCGAAGTGTACAAACCACTATGTTGCTAGCTATCGCATACCACTATCTTTATGAATCTCGAGATAAACATATGACTTTATTTCACTGTATAACGACTTAGCACATTGGCTAATCAATACCAATTTTCTTCATCTTCATAAGATTTAGCACATTGGATTTATTCACTTTTTTTTTCGATCAACCTTCGATCGATATACTAGCAAAGGATTATATGTCCTTAAACATGGAGCTAGCAACTTTCTCAAAAATTCATAAGGATTTCCCACATATCTACCATCGATCCACGTAGCTAGCAACCAACCAGTAGACTTCAGTTATTTAGGTAAAGCTAAACTAGGTGTAATATTTCTCTTTTTAAAACAAAGGATAGTACAGCTGATAAATGGGACCATGAAAAATGTTGAACTAACCGAGATGGTTAGCTCAAGGCATTAAAGCGTAATTTTAAAATAATCTGGTGTTATTCTGACTGGTTTCTTATCACGTGTATACACTTATTACTAAGACACATCTTGTTTTAGTAGATTAGATCTAAAATACATGAAAACAAAATTTTAGTTAGCTCAAAAAATTAAAAACAACCTCATTTTCCTTGTCCCCCCCACACTTATGTTAAGCATTGCCCTCAATGTGGCAAAAACGGATAAAAGGTGAAATAGGGAAACAGATAAAAGCTAAATAGGGAAATAAGAGAAATAACAGGGATCATGCTGTGTGTAGTAATTGACTACTAGTTGCGTCATTTCTGAATAAATCTTTACGAAATACAAAATGCAAACATAGATATTATTTTTTTGGAGGTACACCCCCACACTTAGGTTTGATTGCGGGTGCGGACGTTCTAAACTAGAAACTAATTATTTTGAAATACACGGGTTGCCTCTCGAGAAGCGCTTGATTTTTGGGTGAGTCGTCGGCCAGACTCGGTTGTTCCTTTTATTTCTTTCCAAGCGAGATTCCTTCGCTTGGGACATATAAAATATTATCGATCACTATTCCTTTTCCAGTTTCGTCTAAATCATACAACTTAGCTTCGTTACAAGTATTTTCCACTACATTGTAAATGTATGGTTTTTCTGATGCCTGGCATAGTTTCACGCTAAGTTGGCTGGAAATGGGTTGCCACGAAATGGAATAGCCTTCTTTCTTCTTCCTCACACATAGGTGAATCCTCTTCTGTGGCAAGTTGATTCAGTTGTCTCGCGTGTGGTAGAGTTTAACCCGGTGTCCGTAATAATAGAAGCTTCCTCCAAGTTTGTCTATATAATTCACATATCTAGATGGATAACCTGTTTGACTATGATCGATCCACACCACTTTGATTTTGTGTTTGGAGCTTTGAAAACTTGTATTTAGAGTTGTACAGGAGAACTTTGTCTCCGGCCTTAAATTCTTTTCTAACTCTAAGTTTCTTGTCATGATAGGCTTTGGTTCGAGCTTTGTAGAGTTTGGAATTCTCATACGCCTGAAGTCTCAACTCATCGAGCTCATTCAACTTGAGAAATTGTTTTTCTCTGGCAAGTTTAAGATCAGGGTTGCAACTTCGCAAGGCCCAATAAGCGCGATGTTCGATTTCAAATGACAAATGGCATGTTTTTCCATACAGAAGTCGATATAGAGTGATGCCGATGGGAGTTTTATAGGCTGTAGGGAATGCCCATTGAGCGTCATCTAGTTTTCTCGACCATATAGACGGATTGTCTTTGACTGTCTTTTCGAGAATTCTTTTTAAGGCTCTGTTGGTGTTTTCAACATGGCCACTGGTTTGTGGATGGTAAGCTATGGCTATACGATGATGTACTCCATACTTTTTAAGATTTTCTCCATTTGACGGTTACAGAAGTGAGTTCCTCTGTCACTAATGAAAGCTTTCGGGGTTCCGAAATGAGAGAAAAGCTTTTTCAAGAAATTAACTATAACACGTGCGTCGTTAATGGGTAAAGCTTTGGCTTCTGCCCATTTGGACACGTAATCAATTGCTACAAGAATGTATTCAAAATTATGGGATTTCGGGAAAGGTCTCATGAAATCAATTCCCCATATGTCAAATATTATTTCCACTAACTTAGATGTTGTTCAATCGGGCATCTCGTCTCTACGTGAATATGTACCCGAACGTTGGCAGGCGTCCAGTTTTGGATAGAGTTTTGGCTTCTTTGAATATGGTTGGCCAATAAAATCCAGCATCAAAAACTTTATTTACGGTAATCGAAGGTCCATAATGTCCCCCAGTGGGTCCATGATGACATTCATCAAGAATTTTTTGAGTTTCTGAACTGTGAACACATCTTCTGATCATGCCATCAGGGCATGCTTTAAAAAGATACGGTTCGTCCTAAAAATAATGCTTAAGTTCTGAAAAGAACTTTCAACGCTGAGCGTAGGTTAATCCTTTCCTCAGAATTCCTCCAACTAGATAGTTGGCAAAGTCAGCAAACCACGAACTTTCTTTCTCGTCAGTTGAGATACTCATAAGAAATTCGTCAAGGAACTCGTCGTTTATTTCTTCTTCATAGAGCTCTTTGGGATTGGGTTTCTCAAGTCGGTGATCGTTATCTGCTTTGCGCGTTTTTATACATTTTTATTTTTGATTTTGTATCAAATCTTGAAGACAGTAAATCCGCGATAAGAGTTATGGTTTGACGTCTTGCTTGAAAACAAATATTTATATTGCAGAGTGATCTTGTGAACACAACTATTTTTGATGAGAACAAGGTATGATCTGAAACTTGTCGGTATGCAAAAACTACGGGGAGTAACTCTTTTTTGGTCACCGTATAGTTTTGTTGTGCGCGATTTAGAGTTTTGCTGGCGAAGTGGATGGGGCAAAAATGTTTTTCATTGCGCTGGCCTAGTACGGCTCCTACAACATAGTCGCTTGCATCGCACATAAGTTCAAATGGTAGCGACCAATTAGGTGAAACCATAATAGGTGCGTTTGTTAACTTTTCTTTGAGAGTTTCGAATGCCTTGTTGCATTCTTCATCGTAGTAAAATGAATCTTTTTCAAGAGAATTAGTGCATGGACGGGAGATTTTGGAATTAATCTTTTATGAATTCGGCGATAGAATCCGAATGTCTTAAAAAACTTTAACGGGCTTTGACGTTAGTGGGTTGTGGTAACTTTACGCTATCATAGCGATTTTCAATTTGTCAACCTCTAGGTCCTTTACTGGAGACTTTGTGCCGTAGCACAATTCCCTCAAGTCATCATGAGTGACCACTTCTCCCAGTTGGAACTAGGCGGGCTTGTTTTACAACCGAAATTAAATTGCTCGAGATTAGGATAAGCATGAATTGAATGACTCTCCAAATACCAAGAAATCGTCCATGAAAACTTCCATGGAAGTTTCAAGCATGCCTTGAAAAATGGCTATCATGCAGCTTTAAAAAGTTGCTGGTGCATTGCAAAGACCAAAGGGCATACGCTTGTAGGCGTAGGTTCCATAAGGGCAAGTGAAAGTGGTCTTTTCCTGATCGGCTGGTTCGATGGGAATTTGAAAGTATCCAGAAAATCCGTCGAGAAACAACGTACTTGTTTCATGCTAATCTTTCTAGCATTTGATCCATGAAGGGTAGAGACAAAATGATCCTTTCGGGTGGCTTCATTCAACTTACGGTAGTCGATACAAACACGCCATCCTGTGAAAGTTCTTGTTGGAACAAGTTCGTTATCTTCATTTGTCACAACGGTCATTCCTCTCTTCTTTAGTACGCAGTGTACTAGACTAACCTAAGGACTATCTTCGATGGCATAAATGATACCAGCATCCAGAAGTTTGATAATCTCTTTCTTAACAACTTCTTTCATGTTAGGGGTAAGTCGACGTTGTCTTTGAATGACTGGTTTGACATCATCCTCAAAGTTAATGTTGTGTTTGTAAAAGGAAGGGTTAATCCCTGGAATATCAGATTTTTTCCAAGCGAATGCTTTATTATGATTTTTGGAACTAATTGGAGTTCGTTCCTTTCATTTTAGTTTGGCTCTTATAAGTCGATATGACTACTGGAAGAAGAGAATTTTCCTTCAGAAAGGCATATTCTAGGTGTTTCAGAAGAGGTTTCATCTCAAGATTAGTTGGTGGATCTTGGATAGAAGTTTTCATTCTCAGCTCATTTTTGGGTGGTAATTCCTCAAAATCGTCTTTGACTTCATCCTCTTGAACATTTCCTGTCATTAGAATTCCTTCTATTCTTTATCGAGCGGCGTCTCTTTATCAATTTCGCTGTACTCAGGAATGGTTTAGATTCGTTCAAGGAGTGCTTCAAGTTCATCCTCAGTTAACTGATTATCTAAGTGATCATTGCCTAAACAAACATACCTTAATCATTTGTTTGAATCATCTTTTAATCTCTTTCTTTACAATATTTGATATATGCTTGTCTTGGTTAATTTGATACGTGACAATCATCTTAGCCTTAGCACCTTAATTTAAAACTATGAAAACTTCAATTCCTGTGGAATGACCTAGACTTACCTAAAGCTATACTATACATGAACGGGTATACTTCCTAAGTGTTGTGTTTTTAGTAAAAATCGGTATTTCTAGTATTATAATCTTAAAGCTTGGAAAACACACATCAATTTGCTAATCGAATACTCATCCTCATGGGTTTTAGAGTTGTTCCAGAAAGTGTAGCATATAATGAATACGGCATTAGGTTAATGCTTGCACCAAGATCGGCCAAGGCGAGATATTCAACTAAGTTTGCTAGTTTGCAAGGGATCAGAAAAATTTCGGGGTCTCCAAGCTTCGGTAGGAGCTTGTTTTGAAGAATTGCTGAGTATTCCTTAGTTAAGAAGGCAGCAGAGATTTGCTCCATCTTACTTTTGTTGCTTACAAGATCTTTCAAGAACTTGCCATAATTGGGCATGCCAGCCAGGACGTCAACTAGGGGTACGTTGATCCTAACTTCCTTCATCATGTCTAAAAACTTGGCATATCATGCCTCCATCTTTTCTTTGTATAAGCGTTGAGGGTACGAAATTTTTGGCTTATAGGATTTGAGTGGCGGTGGATCAGCATGGGTTGGTTTATTGGGTAGAGGTTTTACCTCTTTCTCAACTTCATCAGCCTCATCCTTACTATCGTCAAGGAAGACAGCGGGCTTAGCATTTGGGTTAACTGGTGGATCATAAGTCTTGCCGCTGCGTGTGAATTCGGCATTCACGTGCTCACTTTGAGTAGTTGGTGGTCGGTAAGGTTTATTGTTTGATGTTGAAGGTTTTGGATTGGTTTGGGTGTTGCTAGGGAGTATACCCGTGGGTCTTAAGGATTGGTGATCAAAAATCCTACCAAACTTCGTTTCAAGGTCTTGAATCGCAGCTTGATGATTTTTCTGTCCTTGTTCGACTTTGGTTTTGAGATTATAGAATTGGTTTTTGACAAAGTCATTTGTTGCCTTTTGTGCAATAATGAATTCTCTCATGGTTTTTTCAAATTCTGATTCATCTGGTTTCTTTTTGGGTAAACGTAGAATTGGCGGGTTTTCCTTACTAGGGTTTGAGTTTCGGTTTTCATCACGATAGTGTGATTGATGATCCTGCCAAATTCCAGAATTTTAACCATAATAATTTCCTCGATATCCTCCAGAGGCATAATTTGCTTCTTCCTCCTTGGGTCCTCCTATAGGTTTATCATCACAATCCTACGATGGATGCGGTCCTCCACATTTGTTTCATCCATCTCTCATTTTTTTATATCTCCTTTGATCTCTTTGAATTGTAAGTCGATCCTTGCTGTTAAGGCTTCCATTTTCTCCAATAACGATAAGTGTTCTTCGCTTTCAGCTAAAGCAACGGTCTTTCGAATGGGCTTAACTTTGTTTTCTTTCAACCAATCGAGTTTAAGAAGAACTCGATCCTCGAGCAACCGATGTGCTTCATTTGGAGTTTTGTAGAGGAAAATTACTCCTGCGTCTAAGATGGCTTGTGTTGGTTCATCTAGTCTGTGGTAAAAGATTTGGATTATGGTTCCTCATCCTAAACCATGTCCATGACAACTATGAAGTAGATCCTTCATACGTAGCCAAGCGTCGACTAGTAATTCATGATGTTGTTGGGTGAAACCTCTAATTTCTCCTATGAGTCGGTCAAACATTGCGAGTGGAAAGAATCGGCTTACGAAAGCATGTTTCATTTCTTCCCAAGTGGTTATCACACTAGGATTTAGTTCGTTGAACCAAATCTTGGATTCTCCCGCTAGGGATGATGGAAAAAGTTTGAGTTTGATGGCATCCGCATTGGTGCTGCCATAACGGAACATTCCAAACACTTTGACAAATTCAGTGATGTGCTTGTGCGGATCAGTTTGTGACCGTCCATCGAATTGTCGATCCTTAATCATGGAAAGGTGGTGTCTTTTGACGGTGAAGTTGTCTCCAAGGTCAACCACGACGATAGCAGCCCTGGGAGTGCGTGCTACGGCCCGATTATTTCCCCACATGGGTTGGTTGTCGGCCATTGGGAAAGGTAGGTCAAGAAATGGGTTATAAACTACTTTGGCTTCGAATAGATTCTCGAAAGGTGGATATCTGGCATTTGGAACTCGGTCATCAATGGGTATAAACGGATTCCGCTTCTTTTTCTTTCTTAAGGTTTGGTGGATAAAATGTTCGGGTTCAGAATAAGGAGTAGTTGGGTCTTGTCCGGCAGAACGTGTTTGCATTCAAGGCAAGACTCAATCAAGATCAAACCCAAAAGGATTTTTAAAAGGTGGATAAAAAGTTAGATTTTTGTCAGAAGTTGCCAGCCGGGCGGCAAAGTGCTACGCCGGCCGGCTGGGTACTCGTCGAGGGATCGTGTCGGGGCGGCAGAGTCCTGCGCCGAGCGGCTCCAAAGTTCTGTGAATTTTTTTTAAAAGGCACCTAGGGACGATGGGATCACGAGATCTAAATCGTAAAACATGATCAAATCTCCGGCAGCGGCGCCAAAAACTTGATGCGTACGATACAGGTCAGTTTTAAATTTATAACTTGGTATACCAAATTCTTAAGCAACACATACGAGCAAGTGAACTCGTCCGTGGTAGCAAGAGATCAATTGGTAAGCCGGGATCATTCTCGGGGATTTGGGTGTTTCAATTCGATAAAAAAATTCAATGATAATAGTCTTAAGATGCAAACAAACAATGATGGAATTAATTTGATAAATAAATAGATGTACTTAGTTGGATTCAATTTGGGAATCTGATTTGATATGATTGTGGCAACGACTAACAAGTTGATTATAAGAATTGGAGGGTACCCAATCTATTGTTTTTAAAACCTTTAGCCTTCGTCAAGACTCGAAGTGACAAAAACAAGCGTTAAGTGAAATCAATCAATTCAAGACCAAAACAACCTCTATGAGTTTGATTTGTGGTTCATTTCACAAATCATAGACATCGATAATTATGTTCTTAGTAATACCCAACCGCTTAAGAAATGGTTAATACAAAAGGTAGCCGATCGTAGACAAAAAGGCGACAATTGATTGAATAACAATACCCCTTTCGGCCTATGATATTCTCAACAAACAATCCGGTTGATAAAACTATGTCACATAAAACATAAGTACAAATGGATCTAAGACTTGGCTTGAAATTGAATTAAACGTGCCACACAATCATAATCGAATCATCAGACCACAAACATCATTTAACCAAGCACATAAAGGGACTAGCCACTCATGGTAAATAAAAACATAATTCTAGAAATTAATGCATTCATAAACATAATAAGATTCTTACAAAAGTATTGCAAAGGCTAATGAAATGTAAACTAGGAAAATGACAAACTTATAACTTAGATGGATCCTTCCTCCTTCTTGACTTTCCTGGAGCTTTTCCTGGACTTTTATGGCTTTGGAGAGTAGTGGTGGCTATAGGAATTAGGGTTTTTAGTTTAGAAAAGAGTGGAGCATGTGTTAAAATGAGGCATAGATGTCATCTATTTATACTACTAATTTGTGGTGGTTCTAGGGGCTAAAGGGGTGTCCAAATTCAGTTTAGAGGTTCTAGATCCTTCATGATTACTCAGGTTTCTTCAAGAGTAAAATAGAAAACATAGGCACCAAGAGCCGGGCGGCACGGCCCTCTGCCAGGCAGCAGGGAGGTCGTCTGTGGAATCTTTTTATTGGACTTTGCGTTTAAGGTCCTTGCTTGAGTTATGCATGGCCGTGGGCCTTCGTTCTTCATCACAACTTCATTACAACTTGATCTCAGGTCTTGGAATCTTGAATAATCATATTTCTTCTACTTGAGATGCTTCCGCACTTGATCCTGATATAGGATTCTTCGTACTTGAGATAAACATGACTTATTCCTTTCTTCTTCTCTTGTTTTCTTGTACTTGGCTGCAATTACACTAGAAAGCGTGTTTTGACATAATCGAGTAATAAAACCATAGGTAACTGACCAAATAACCCATACAATAGTATGAAAAACATTCCCAAAACATACTCAATTTGAGCTTTATCAGGTCCTTATATCCTTATGGCAGCTTGTCAAAGGAAGCCAAAAGTACAATGAACACCAGATGAGAGAAAAGCTGCTAACTTAGATCAGCGACATAAAAGTATCATTATGTTTGTGCTTCCAGATGACCAAATGAACTCTATCATAAACTGCTTAACTACAAAAGTCTCATGGCCCTAAAGTTGTGCTACAACACCTTCAAATTCAAAGAAGGTGAAACTCTAACACAAACTTCTCCAGATGCAAAGCTTTGATGAATGAGTTCGTAAATAATGGCATCAAACTTTCAAAGCTTGAAATAAATAATGGTTTTATAAATGGGTTACCAAAAAAAGTAGTTAAGTTTCTACCAAAGTATCAGAAACACAAATCATGTGAAAGATTCTGAGCTTGCTTCTCTGTTTGGTAAACTCAAATATGAATAAAACCTAATAGACATTATTTATGAGACTGAAAAGAAGACTGAAAAGAAACAAAATAATGTCTCTCTGCAACTCCTCTGTCACTGCTTTCCTTCTCTAACCATCTATTGATCAGGAACTTTCAATATAGTCCTGATTAATGAAGAGGATACAAGACGCGTCCATGAGTACTTGAAATGACCTAAGAATAAGAATATCTAGCAAGAGCTCTTTTAGCCAAGTCTAAAAGATTCTTCAAAAAGGGTACTTAAAAGGTACTCATGCAAAAGCATTAACCAAACTGAATGCCACAAATGGTTCTGAGGTAAAGAAAGGGTCATATTTGAACAAGTGACTGACCTGGTCCAAAAACTTCAGTTCCTTCATATCAATCACCCTTTCAACCAAAACCTCTCAGTTCTTCTCAGCATAAACCATAACTAAGGCCTACCAAGGACTTTGAAGCCAAATACAACAAAGTCAAGGCTAAACTGGCTCTCCTAAGTTCGAGTGCTTTAGCTCCCAATTCATCTTCAGGTAAAAACAAGAGTCTTATTGCTGAAACTTATGAATAGGATGAAGAAGAAGTGTCATCAGATGAAAATGAAGCAATTGAAGTCAAAGCTCTCATGGCACTTGCTAATGAAGAAAGAGTTTCTGTTGGCAAAGAAAGTGCCAGCAATGGTGAATAGGTCAAGATATCTATACAAAAGGTACATACACTTCTTGAAATTAAAGATAATGACGATATAAAATCCTTTCTATATTATTTGTGTATTGATCTAAACTATGTTTAAGAACAAAGAAACAATCTTTTATCAAAACATAGAAATCTTGTTCAAGAACTAAATACATGCAAAGAATAGCTTTTGGTATTAAAACAAGAAAAACTTGATCTTCTTACCATGCAGCATGTAAACACTGAGATTCTTAAAAAGAATCAAAACTTAAGAAATGAACTGAAAGAGCTAAAATCTATTACAGAAACATGGATAACCAGTTCTAATAAAGTAAACCAGTGTATCAGTGAATAAATTCCCACTCAAAAGAAGAAAATCATAGGAATTGACCAACTCACTAAAGATACCTCCAGTTTTGGGCCAAAAGACTTGATTTTGTAAAATCTTCAGCAGAGAACTCAAATATGTCTATTACTAGTAGTAATAAACCTAGGTTATCTAAAGCTGAAGATTCTACTCTGCCAAATCATGATACTAGTAAGGTACCCTCAGATGAGTCACAAAGAAACACAACTAATCCTTTAGTTGCTGTCTTTGACTCTTCAACTACTGATTATGATTCAACAAACAAATCTTCGGTCTGTAGCACCCCTCTTCCTCCACTGGAGAAGTTGGCTGGTGCTAAACCTGTCTTTGGATGAAAGATTATCAAATCATTTTTGAAGTCAAATTCCACATTCAAATCTAAAACCTTAAAAGGTTTCACCTTAAAAGAACCTTCCTCAACCCCTGCTAAGGATAACAGAAAAGGTACTTCAGCTTCAAAAACTTTTTCAGCTCCTGCTGGCAAGTTAAAGAATGTGAAAATTGAAGATGACCCTCCCTTAGTTACTATGATGAAAGAACTCAACGAACTAAAATTACAACTTAGCAAGAACAAGTCATTTTATTCTAAAACCCATCAGTCTCAACAAGTTCCTCATAATTCACTTCAAAACAAATATAAAACTCAATTTAAAATAAGTTGTAAACTTTGTGGGCAAAACAATCATCTCTCTAAAAATTGTTTTTAGGCTCTGTTCTACAAAAAAATGCAAGAGATCTAATCACAGAACATGTGATCATTCTGAATTCATGTCTTCCTTAATGACTACTCAACATCACACTAGTCAGGGTAAATCTTCTTCAAGATCTAAGCCTTCTAGACCAGTAATACCCTTTCCTTCCTGCATACATTATATGTATAAAGATCATCAATCTGAGGACTATGTATACTATCCCATATGTGAGTTATGTGGGAGTTATGATCATGATACTCATAGTCATAACAGGATTATTTCTCTAAGAGGAGGAATCAAATCTAAAAACCCTTAGCATGTCACAAAAAATTATGAAACATGTGGTAGCAATGTTCATACCACAACTGATCACAATGACATTGAGTGGTTTAGGAAGAAGGAAGCTCTAAAAGCTCAGAAAGCTGGAGTAAATAAAATTGTATCATCAAATGTTCAAAGATCAAAGACTCTAACTAAAAGGTGGGTCTTTAAGCAAAACTAGGCATTTTTGAACCTATTTGTGCAATGTAACACAAGGAAACCCTTCCAGCTCTTGAACAATGGATGCTCAAAGCACATGATTTATATCAAAGGTTACTTGCACAAATATGGGAATTACCAGGACCTGAAGTAATGTATGGAGATGAGTCTACATACACCACTTCAATCTAGTCCATAGGTTATAGTAAACATTTCATCATATAAAAGCATCTAGAAAAAAAGTCCTATCTACAAATACCACTTTAGCTTCAATCAAATTTGTAATGCTAAATATATTGTTTAGACTAATAAAAAAGGAAAAGGGTGCATGCTCCACAGCATGGACACTAAAACTCTTTTAACAACTAAGAATCATTCATAAATCTTTATGAAAAATTAATCAACTGTTACTAAAGCAAAAATCTCATCTGACCAAAATGGTCAAAATGATTAAACTGATCACAATGATCAAAATGATCATTTGTTTCAAACTGATAAATTTTTAAATAATGATCAATATGAACATTTAAAAATACACCAATTAAAAACAATTCATTGATAACCTCATAACACTGAAGATATTCAGATATCTGAATACTTATCCTCTCCAAATAGAAGATACTTCAGTACATGATACAAATCTAATCCTTTTCAATAAGCGATGAATATGACTAAGATTATGATATTCATAATACAATTGATGCTGTTGATTTATAATAATCATCAATCAGCAAGAAGGCATAAACTATGATGAAACCTTTGCTCCTGTTGCAAGACTTGAAGCAATTAGGATCTTTCTAGCCTTTGCCACTTGCATGAACATCATAGTTTATCAAATGGATGTCAAAATTTCATTCCTTAATGATAAACTAAAAGAAGAAGTTTATGTCAAACAAACCTCAGGTTTTGAGAGTAGTAAGTTTTCTAACCATGTGTGCAAATTGGATAAAGCCCTTTATGAAGTTAAACAAGCTCCAAGTGCATGGTATGAAACTCTCTCAACCTATCTCACTGAACACAAGTTTGTATGATGTAAGATAGACAATACTATGTATATCTACAAAACTCAAACTGATGTGATTTTGGTGCAAATCTATGTTGATGACATTATCTTTGGGTCTACCAGCACAAAATTATGCAAACAGTTTGCTAAACTGATGACTCAAAGATATAAAATAAGCATGATGGGTGTCTTTACCTACTTCTTTGGATTTTAGATTTAAACAATTTGAAAGAGGCATTTCAATCAACCAAGAAAAATATGTCAAGAATCTTCTGAAAAAACATGACATAAATGGTTCATCAGTGAAAATTCCAATGGTACCCCCTAACAAGTTGGGACCTAATATCAATGGAAAAGATATAAATAAGACTTAGTATAAAGGTGTGATTGGATCACTAATGTACAAATCTACAAGCAAACCTGACATTCAATTCTTAACTTGTCTTTGCGCAAGATACCAAGCAAATCCAAAGGAATCCCACCTTATTGCTGTAAAATAGAAATTTCAGGTACCTAAAAGGTACTCCCAGTCTTGGTTTTGGTATCCTAAATGTTTAAGTTTTGACCTATAAGGATACTCAGACTCTGACTATGCTGGATGCAACATGAATAGAAAAAAGCACCTTAGGTGCTTGTCAGTTGCTAAGAGGAAAACTTGTGTACTAGACTGTTAAAAAGTAGCAATCTGTAGCTATGTCCTCAGCTGAAGCTGAATATGTAGCTGCTGTTGAATGTTGTGCCAACATATTATGGATGGAGAGTCAACTCATTGACTATGACATCTTATAAGAAAATAGATCATACTCTCAAAGGGGACACTAAATCACATGTCACTCCTACTCAATTTCAACTTGCTTATATCTTTAGAAAGACTCTGGATGAACCAACATTCAAATGATTGATCGTTGAACTAGGTATGCTGAACATTGATTCAAAACCTGAACCTTCAGTATTAACTGAAGAAAAC
>BQNB010154253.1:0-15542 GCA_026074375.1 Tanacetum coccineum | reverse complement strand
TAGATGACTCTGACTCTTTGGTTCTACTTCTCTTGGTCTTTTTACCCTGGTTTGGTCCAGCTGAAGGGTCTTCATCATCACGATCTCTTTTTCTCAAAACTTTCTTTGGATCTACTTGACCACGTGCAATAGCATCATCAAGACTCAATGAATTGAATAATGCATCAAATAAGGCTTGGTGCTTGTCATGAGTCAGATAGGAGCGACTTTTGTCCATCTTTTCAAAGAGAATTATATTAAGTTCATATTCAGATTATGACTCTGCTGCTTTGAAAGAAGATTGAGCTTGAGAGGAAGTTTGAGCTACCAGGAGTGGATTCTTCTCAAGTGCATTCTTTACAGTGCTTTGAATTACCGGAGTAACGAAGTCAGATACTACCTTGGGTAGAAACTTTGGCAATTGATTCTTGACCTCATTAATAAGATTTGCTTGCACAGACTCTTCAATCATCTCCTTGTAGTCAACTTGCCGAGGATACTTCTGTATCAGTTCTTCCGTATGTTTCTAAAGATCTAAGTGAAGCACAGAGTGTTGTAGTATTGTCAACATCTTTTAGCTCTTGAACATATTTCTCCAGGATAGATACTCTTTGAATAATAGCATGTAGTGGATCTGGAATCGTTGTAACAGGTGGAGCTTCAGCGGTGATTGGTGGTGTAAGGATCGATGTTGTTGTTTATAGTAGTACATGTGATATGGAGGAGACATATAGAGGAGGTAGAAGAGTTATTGCATGAGCTACAGAAGGAGTTTTGGGTATAGGTGTGAGGACTAAGGGGTCAGAAATCAGGAATAGGTTGGGAAGGCTTGATCACGGTCTAACAGAATTCTAAGGGTTGAAGGAAGATTATTTTTGTATTTTTATATTTTATGGAAAGCAAGTAAATCATATAATTGGAGAGGTGGTTGGTTTTAGCTATTAAACTAAATGATAATCTAAACTACTGGTGATAACAATAAGATAAAAGATTGTGTTTATTTAATCATGTGTTACTCCTTAGATTGCTTCTCCTAATGTTGTTGCCTTGTCACACCTGTGATGATCTATGTAACTATTTCCTAAAGCATGAACGAATTATACGAACCCGCCGTCTACTTAGTATTCCGCTAGAGCAACGCACAAGTAAGGAAGTATGAAGACTATTACAAGGCCCCTAAGGGTACACTAAGTGCATGTAAAATACATTAAAAGTGGATCAACCATATTAGGGGGCAAGGTAGTATGAAAACTGTTACCCGATGGTATCCTTTCTACACAATTACATTTCCCTAGACATATCAACATCAATACAGACAAAAGCTGGTTTTCTAAGACCTAACGTGCACATCCATCACAGAAGCAACACCACTAAGATTTTACATTATAGGTTTCAAAATACATCATAATAATACACAATATGAGGTTTAGCCAAGCATGTTATAAGTAAAGCAAGAACATAGATAAATCACACAACACATAGACATATTGGATGATTAAATAAATCTTACTTGATTAAAACATGAGTTGGAGGAAGTACAATAGGGTTTTTAGGCCCTAAATTCGTCCCTAACGGCTGCTAAACGAACTAGGGTTCGTACCTCTTTTTATTCTAAACTTACACACTTAAAACCCTAAATTCGGTTTATTTATATAAGATAATCACTGTGACGACGTCGCGTTTTAGCCGTGACGCCGTCATGATGAAGGAATATTTTAGGATAATGGTTGGGTCGTGTACTCTGACGCCGTCGTGGAATCATGTGACGCCGTCTTGGTCTTCGTTATGACAGCGTCACATTGTAATGGTTACGCCGTCTCCAGCTGTTGATGACATTATCTTGAGTGATGTTGGTATAGGTCCGTAGTCTTGTCCGTTTCTTCTCCAAATGAGCCCAAGTCACGTGTAATTCATCCAAATTCCTTCCAAATGAGAAATACCTAAAAAGGAACGATTAAGTACCTATTTTGGGATAAATTGATATTTTAGGGGTTAAACAAACCCTGAAAAGTGTATAAAAATAAACACCTCTTCAAATTCCCACTCACTTGGGATTTGCTTGTCCTTCAAGCAAATGGGCTTTTCTACCTAGACAATAACAATATGAGGGGTCATTTTACCTACTCTTTAAAAGTATTCTACAACACAACCTTCTAGACCTCGTAATTAAAAGCACGGTAAATATATACTAGCACCTCACATAAGTGTTTGGGGATTTTCTCTTTCTCTCGGATGTATAATAAATTATAACAAAATAAGGAAATAAAAAATCAACACTCATTACCTGGCATAGCATAATAATTACCATAGGCTTGGTAAAGATCAAACCTCCACCGCTAGGCGTAAGCATTATTCATTACTATCTAAGAGGTCTTTTAAAGGGTTATAGAGTGTAGGTGTAAGATAACATATAATGGAAACAAAAACGGATGGGATACACTTGGGTGAATTTGGAGTGAAAGGGTTAGCTAATTATTTACACGAATACTAACTGGTTTGGTTGCTAAGCCAAGACTCGGACAAAGATATACAAACTCTATACAACTCTACATCAATCTCTTTCTTTTTCTTTTCTCATTTTTCATTTTTTTTAATAACATAATACATCCTATGGGGTTTATAATACTTACCCCTATACTTGAGCTTTTACATGCTCAATATTTACAATCTAACTAATGACCCGTATTGAGGTGGATCAAAATAACATAAAGATCATTTGACCAACATATGGGGGTATTGACTTAACTTTTCTTCCTCATTCTTCCGCGAAATAAATACTACCATGAATCCTAATAATCCTAAAATTGTATTTACAAGGATAAGGACTTAGCAACCGTGTACTCAATAATTAACTTGGGTTAAAACACAATAATGTACTAAAGGCGAGTATATATAAGGTAGGCTAAGGCTGTTTGGGTGTAACGATTGGTTTAAAGGTTAACAATGCTCTTCATTAATAGTCTGGAATCCACCAGAAAATTACGAGAACCGTGAAAAAAGATAGGCTCGAAGGGTTGTACTAGGGGTATCCTGCACTAAAGGTGAGTACATGGCAAGGGTGTAGGATAGTTATATGATCGAGGTGACCATCATAACAATTACAGGTTTAAAACATGTGTTAATCTAATGCCTTCTTAATCAAGCAATCCTAATACTCACTATGCTGGTCTCGGGATGCATCACAAAAAACAAGTTCTAGATATTTAATATTACTACCGGTACACTCTCTTAATCCTAAGTAACCTATACCATTGTTCTTAAAGGGTGACAAAACAGCATACACATCCGTAATGAAGGAATAGACACACATTATTGCTCACTCCTTAACTCGAACAAGCTAAAGGTGTAGCATCTAAGGGCGAACCTCACATTTTGGGGGTGGAATTTGAGGGTTTTTTTGCTAGTAGTATAAATTCCTATCCATGAGACGCTATTAATACTTGGTTTTCGTTAGTAGTGTCCATGTAAATAAAATTAAAATTTGGGGTAATAAAATCACCTTTTATGTTATGTTTCGATATATTACCCATCATTTTAAGGACAAAACAAATGGCAAATGAAAGAATAGTTTCTAAGGCTTATTTTCCCCCTACATGTAAGTTGAACATTATCCCCAATGTTCTCTAGAAGTACCCGTTGAAACTAATAAAGGGAAAAGAAAAACAAGGAAAAGAAACTAGTACTCCCCTGGTTTGCTCAGTAATGGAGAAGAAACATGCGATAACTGGTTAAATCGTCCTCCAAGAATCATCCAATGAAACTTCCTAAGAACTTCCAAGCTTCTTCTCATCAAATATAACATGTAATCAAAGACAAAGACAACTACACCAAGCATAAAATGTGCGATAAACAAATATACAATGTGAATTTAGGGTTCGACTCGATAGATAGGATGAGAGAATTGTTAAACTCATTAGGTTTTGCAGGTTTATAACAGAAGAATAATATATTAAAGTTATGCAAGTTTTATTTTCCAAAATAATTAAAAAACTTTAAGTATTTGGACTGGGCGTTTGACACCGTCAGGTTCTTGTGGACCCCGGGCACAAGTGTCGTGGTGACGGTGTCACGTGTTAATCGTGACGCCTTCTCCACAGTCTGCGAAAAAGAAATTTTTGTTTTTGATGAAAAATTTCCTGCACTTGATTCCATAAGTTAATTCCAGTCCACAATTGCAACCAATTATCAAACACCAAACAAACATCTTACACTTACTATCAAACAAACCAAATATATCAAATAAATCCAAATACCCACTCACCAAACAACCAAACATTAATCACACACAAATATATCATAAATTCTCCTAACCCTCAACCCCTCATCAACCCTCAATAACCCCCCACCCCAATTACCCTACACACCCCCAATCCACAAATCACCTAAAACAATCCAACAATTCCCTCACACTACAACCCCACCCACCCCCACAACCACCCACATATCCCACCCCTCCATACCCAACCACTCAATCCCCACTCGACCACCTCTTATCCACATCTTTTTACTTTTTTACATAATACTCTTTCTTTAACATAAAGAATACACCGCGCGCTCCTCTCAAATTCTTTCACCCACGCCCTCACTCTTACACTCTCCCAAAAAAATACTCCCATCAACCATAATTAAACCCATATACTACCCCCTCATCCCTATCGTCATTGATATCATAGTACCAGTAATACTCTCTACGCAAAGTCTCTGTACTCTTACTCCCAGCCCTGTGAACACCAACTATTCCTTTTACTATAAACACCTCACCCAACACAATATTGTTCATACGATATCACTTTATACACACATTAATATTATTTAACTTTCAATCAAACAATCAAAATACCACTACTTCCTCACACCGATATCACTATTGCATCTAGAGCACCCCCAGTCATGCTCCACAACCACTAGTGTGTGCTGTGCTGCTAGTAGTGACAACCCATCAGACAATAAACACCCCATACAAAACACAACAATAAACACCCCTACTAATATGCTTATCCATTTAGTTTAACTACTCATCCGCCCCTATTGTATCTCCAATCTTCTCCAGAAGATTTGATACGAAGCTCTAACGTATACAACACCCAGAACAGCGCCGCGCTGTCGTCACATCGCTCCCGGCAGAGAACCCTACATAATCTCATTCAATGCCGCTGCATGCGGGATTGTCTCCTCTGTGAATTTGCTGTGTGCTCCGCGTCCCCCTAGTGTAAACATCCGATTAGGCAACATCCACGACCACTACCTCTAGTCCAAGCAAGGTGATCCACCACCGCTCATCTCATCGCTCCCGCTCCCTAATCTATCGCCGCTCCACTCCACACCACCAACCACCCCTATAACTTATCTGTAGCGGGGCCCCCACACACCCCCCACCACCCCCCATCCCTATCCCTCTCACTCTCACGAATACGGTGCTCCTCGCCTACGGGAGCTTGTACAATGTCTCGCTCGCTAGGCCAATTAATCACGCACTAGGCCCTACGATGGGTGTCCTGCACAACTCTCAGTGATGATTCGTGGCACTGCTTAGCGCAGGGATGACAGTAGTTAGTTTCTTTACAGAGTCTCTAAGTGAAGATGTGCGGTCCTCCGACAGCTATGCCTCACCTCTCCCAGTATCGATAGACTCTTCCATCTTCTTCTCGCCCCGTCGTAGCGACTAGTACAACCACGGACATGGAACCCTGAAAAATTTAAAATTTTTCTCTCTCACACACACACTCTCTCACCTACCCCACGCGCGCCCTCGCCTCTGTGTTATTCTCGCGCCCATCATCAAACTCATAGTCGCACTGACAGTACACTGCTGAGTACCGTAATCTCACCCCTCCCTATGTCCATTGTAGTTCGTCTCTAGTGGTATTTTGCGAGAGCAACGCTCTCAATACCGCGGACATTTTTGCAACATCCGAATTGCACCTTCTCCACTCGATCGCCGACATGAGCTGTACTAGAGTGTTGGTATATGTCCTTCCAATTTCCGTGAAGTGTCCTGATCGAGTCGAGCGATTGGTTTCCTCTGTGATCCCCCTGATCCACAATCTCCACCCACCGTGCCTCAATTGATTATGTTGGCTTCTCTCACTATTGTGTGACTCACATCGAGATCGAACATGTGACCGGATGTAGGGTAAAGTAAGACCGTGAGAATTGAACCACGTCAGACACTAGCAGTTTTGCTTTATGTGTCGTAATTTTCCATTCAGTTTTAGTACGTTCCCAGGCTTGTGTCCTAGCAAGTTGTTGTCTTATAGCCCCAAACAAATGATTAGACTGCGCAACTCGCCACTCATCCCTTGACAAACTTGATCCTGCGCACATGTGGCACGGATCTTACTCTCTATACTCTTGTTATCTAATGCGTGTAATTCATTCTACATCCACGATGTAGTATTCCCTCATTATGGTCGTATACCCCGATCAGCTAACGTCTGTGAAGATAAACGCTCGTCTGTAGATGATCTCTACTCCTCGTAGATCTTCCAGGCACTAGTAGAGAGTCTATGAGTGGCTACCAGCTCTGATCTGTCTCCTGGTGAGTCAGCTGCGAAGTAAAGCTTCCCTTGCGACAACTGCATCTGATATTGCGAGGATCAAACTGGTAATATATAGTCTGCAGCAGGCCAGAGCGTCCGCCAGGTATACCTTTACTGTCTGTCCTAGCGTCGAGTTAGATTCTCCATTGTGCGAATCTGTGTTGACGATCCAGTAGTGTATGTGACAATCTTAATAGTAATCGTGCTCCACAGTGACATATCCAGTGTGTGTGTCTATAATCACTGCCTAAGATCGAAACTCCGCTATGTTCTCCGCAAGTGATCTCACACATACTCCGAGAAATCCATGCACGTGTGCTACCTACCCACTACCGTGTAGACGCGATAAATCATCTATCCCACACGTCTTAGATTCTATGTCAGATATACCCATCTGGCGCGCATCTTGTCTCCTCGAACCCCCTATTCATGGTCCCAGAGCGAACCAACGGCTGTCTCTGCGACATCCCCCACCTGGATCCAGCCCATCAGAATTCGACTTATTTTATTTAGACAACAGAATGACTCCTAGCCAGCACCAACTAAGGCAACCCTATGGGTTTGCAGATGTTAGTGTAGCTAGATACCACCCCCCCTCGTTATAAACTCTGTGACATCACTTACTCTTCTGAGATCGATTGGTATGAAGAGAATTGCTCACCGACTACTGATGGTATAGTGATGTGTCGCAGATTCAATGATTGGTACATGAGTTGCTAAATCTAGTTATATCATTAAACTCAATCTGTAAAATTATATAGTAGCCCTTGACCCAATGAAACCGTCGTAGTAACGCTCTTCTCGCCACACAGCGCGCCTCTGCCCTAGACGAGGGTTAGAATCTTGCTCCCTCACTAGTGCGAATACTCCTAGCATCTCACTTGACGACTCATGGACCTCGGACAGTCGCTCGTATAGAGTCCATCGTAACGAACTCAAGAACAGTAGTCGCGAGCCCGAAGCATACTTATAGGAGTATAGTATGATAAATGTTAACTCGTCGTGATGCGATACTGCAGTTGTTCATAGTAAAGTCAAGAGATACAGGGACATCCGGAAAGTACAGCCCACCTTTAAAGCTAATGACAGTAAGATAAGATCGACTAACTGAATGTCATAGAGGCTGAGTACATGTGATAGACAGGTGAAAATTGCGTTGTAGGCTGAGGGAGACAACAAGAGAAGCTAGTCCGTTTTGCAAACCTGAGACGACAGATCAAAGATGTTCCTACTCCTGCCCAGTACACTCTATGTTAGTAGCTGATGCATAGATCCGCCGTATATATCTCCGTGCGGATATCTCCGTCACTACCAGAAATAATTGTCAGTGCATGTGTCTCTATAACAAGATCTCTCTCTTTAGGACTGTTTTCACCACCTCGCTGTCTCTGAGTCCCCGGTGTCGCGAATAACTCCAAGTGTTCGACAGTACGTCCCCACCCTGCCGCATCTCTGCCAGATCTCATCCCTTCGTCGCGCCGCAAGGTGATAATTGAACATCATTCACGCGATTTGTTCCCATATCACTAGTAGACAATCTCCGGTAGTCTTGCCAAATATTCGCCGTCTGCTTATACCTGCACATAGCAAATATTCAATACCTCTGTGTATGTCTCATGATTCACCCAAAATTTAGGTACGCTCAATGTCGCTGCAGTGTAGTCCGATCCTGGGGTAACTCAATTTCAAAATGCCTCGGGCAGTGTAATGGTATAAACTTGAATCTAGAATGCTCGCAGTGACTGTCCGAGCCAGTGATCAGAGACTATCGGCAGGTTCTGATGAATAGAGATATAGAGAGAGATATTCCGTGGATTTGTCCAGCGCACTCGAGATCCACCCATCCCCAACAATACTACCCTCACTATCTGATCAGAGAGCAACAGCCATAGCCCATGCGTTACATCCGCTCGAGACGCTGTAAGCGGCGGCCGGGACGCTGCGGTTACATCCTTCATATATGGTTTATTTGTAAAGTATGATCTATATTCTCTCTATCATACATAAAAAGTCCACTACTACCATTCTAGTTCACTCTTGAACTCCAATGAACAAATATTCTCCAACCAGTCACCCGTCGACACACAAAAGAAGCCCCCCCTTCCAAATGTGTCCAACGCATTCCGCAACCCCCACTGCCCTCTGTTGCACCCCTCGCCTCACTGGCCCACTCCGTCCCCTCCGTCTCGGACCTTTCCCCCCTCGTTTTTGTTTCGAGTGTGATGGAAAGATAAGATAGGGAATGGAAAGGTAAAAAAGAAAGAAGAAAAGAAAAAGAAGTTATGGGGAATTTTTCTGGGGTTTTATTTTTTTTGAGTTCTGGACCCGGATCGTACAATGACGGCGTCACGTATTACTGTGACGGCCTCGTCAAGGTGCAATTTTTTTAGATTTTGGAAACCTTATTTGTTCTAGGGAAATTTTGAAATAGTAACCCAATGACTTTCTTTCAAGGAAGATTGTTGTGTCTTTCTCCCGGATCAAACCACATGTTTGCTTTCTTTGAGTGTAATGCGCAGTGAACAGAAGAGGGTTGATCACATTCAATGTTGTCATTATTCATTAAGGGGGGGTTGCTTTGAGTGGGTGGTTGAATGGTTGGTGAATTGCTTGGGTCGTGACGGGATTGATTATCCCTCTTTCCAGGCTTAAACCTAAAGATATTCTTCTAAGGTGTGATGGATATTCGATGGGTATATTTATTACCGGACGCCATCTTATACTAGATGATTAGTAGGCAGTAGGGAACGTTCTTTCGAGGTTCTTTCAAGGAAGTTATGTTTTGCAAGTTTTCCAGGTCCTTGGCCTCTAGATACTTTGTGATTTTCTCAATTTTTCAAGGTTTACTTTTGTTTTCCTTTATCTTTTCCTTTAGTCTTAGTGTGAATTCCGATGAAAATTCCTTGAATTCATCTGTAATGTCTTGCATGTAATGTTCGAGTTGTCTGATCCTTTCTTCTTGATCGTAGATGAAGTTTATCACTATGTGCTCAAATTCTTCTTGTCGCGAATAGGTTAGTGGGGTGAGCCGACACATTTCATTGGTTGTTAACCGGAATATGCTTTTGCTTTTTCCCATTAATGAGATTGCATCCTTCATAAGTGTATCGAATTTATGTTTCATGATTCCAAGTAATTGCTCGACGTTGGGGTTTTCGTAATTAAAGTAAACCATATTTGGAGTAAAGGCATTATTCCACCCTTCATTCTCATATTGGGCTAGCCATTCGATACCATCCCAAGCTTCGTCTGGTCTTATTTTTCTAAGTCTTCCGCCTGCTGCAAGTTAATGCTCTTATGGGTGGTGCAATCGACATGATCGTAAAAGATTTGGACTTGGAGCCAAAGATCTATGCCATGATGAGGGACTTTTTAGAGTAAGTCCTGAACACAAGGTCCATGCTTGCGATAGAGATTCCCATGATGTTGTTGGGAACTATCAGGATATCGTTTTGCAGAGTTTTTGCGGTCCTTTTCGATGGAAAGAATTAAGCAAGGAATCGGGTAGTAAGATCCTCCCATGTGGTGATGGATCCTGTTGGAAGGCGTTCAAGCCAATTGCTAGCTTGGTCACGAAGGGAAAATTGAAATAAACGCAGACGCGTTCTTTCCCTATTTTCACCGTCAAGGTCAAGTGAGTCCACAAGTTTAAGGAAATCCTTGAGGTGTTGGTTTGGATCCTGGACCAAAGTCTGTGAAATGAGCATCCGTTTGCACCAACCAGGAGTGTGTTGATCGATAGAGGGTGCCACGTTGTTTCCTGCGGGAGCTCGATGGTATTCTATAGCCCTGTGGCTAGGTTTAGAGTGTCTCTAGAGGGTTAAAAGGAATGGATAAGATTCTTGTCTCCCATGTTGGTTGACGAGAATGGGTTATGAAACAAATAACACGAAGAAAAGGTAGACTATAAGAAAGCTAATGTGCGGGAATTAAAGTCTCACTTGAAAGGATTCAAGCAAGTAGAACTAAGCTAAACTATGATCAAAACCTAACTATTCCCTGGCAACGACACCAAAAATTTGATGTGCGGTCATCGTAGGACTTCTACACGAAGTTTGACAACTCCCTAGGCAGAGAACTAATCGTTATTGTAGTCGTAGTAGAATAGGCAAGACTCGGGGGGAGTTGTTATCGTTCAATCGGGAATAGGTGGGAAAGGCTTGACAGTGTCTTAAACAGAATTCTAGGGTTTGATAGGAAAGATTATTTGTGTATTTTTTCTTTTTTTATTGGGAAAGCAATGTAAATCAATAAATTGGGAGAGGTGGTTGTTTTAGCTATTAAACTAAATGATAATCTAAACTACTGGTGATAACAATAAGATAAAAGAATGTGTTTATTTAATCATGTATTACTCCCTAGATTGCTTCTCCTAGTGTTGTTGCCTTGTCATACCTGTGATGATCTATTAACTTTTTCTTAATGAATGAAATCATGAATTAACGATCCCGCATCTACTTAGTTATTCAGCTAGAGCTCAACTGCACATGTAAGGTATAGTTTAAAGACTATTTCAAGGCCACCTTAAGGGTTACACTATGTGCATGTGAAATACATTAAAAGTGGATCAACCATATTATGGGGCAAGGTAGTATGAAGACTGTTACCTAATGGTATCCTTTCTACACAATCATGTTTTCCTAGACATATCAATAGCAATACAGACAAAAGCTGGTTTTCTAAGAAATAACATGCACATCCATTATAAGAAGCAACACCACTAAGATCTACATTCTAGGTTTCATACAATCATAAATAAATACAATAGGAGGTTTAGCAGCAAGTTATAAGTAAAGCAAGGAATATAGATAAATCACACAACACATCGGACATATTAGATGATTAAATAAACCTTACTTGATTAAAACATGAGTTGGAGGAAGTACAATATGGTTTTTAGGCCCTAAATTCGTCCCTAACAGCTGCTAAATGAACTAGGGTTCGTACCCTCTTTTTATTCTAAAGTTACACACTTAAAACCCTAAATTCGGGTTTGTATATATAGGAAAATCGATGTGATGGCTTCGCGTTTTAGTCGTGACGCCGTCATGATGAATAATATTCTAGATAATGGGATGGGTCGTGTACTCTGACGTCGTCGTGGAATCATGTGACGCCGTCTTGGTCTTCGTAATGACGGCGTCACGGTGTAATGGTGACGCCGTCTCCAGGTGTTGATGCTTATCTGACTTGATGTTGTTGGTGTAGGTCCGTGTAGTCTTGTTCGTTTCTTCTCCAAATGAGCCCAAGTCACGTGTAATTCATCCAAATGTCTTCCAAATGAGAAATACCTAAAAAGGAACGATTAAGTACCTATTTTGGGCATAAATGCACGATTTTGAGGGTTAAATTACCCCAAAAAAGTGTATAAAATGACACCTCATAAAGTACATGAGATATAGCGGAGACATAGTGAGGAGGAGGAGGTGTTGTTGTCAAAGTTACTGTAGGAATTTTCGGTATTGGTGAGAGAACTGCGGACTTAGAAATCACCAAAACATGTACATTAAGGATTGATGAAGACTGGATATATGGTATCTCTTGTTGGATTTGAACGTCCAATGAAGAGTTAATCTCAGCATCTGTAGTATCCTTAAAATTTCCAACTGTAGATTTATCAGAAGAAAGGTTAAAAAATTGATTACCAAAACCTGAAGATACAGATAAGCTGAAGCTTGATGTTGTTGTCATCCTTTACTTCTTCTGTCTTTTCAGCATCTGCCTTTGTCGTATCAGTAATTTCTTCATCACCGTTCCCGCCGTATCAGTAATTCTTCATCACCGTCCTAGTATCATTAACTTCTGTATATTTCATCTCCTCGTTCACATTTTCTTGCACATATTCATCACCTTGCACAAATTCATCATCAGTTTCCTCATCTTCAGTCTCTTCAATATCAATACTTTTGTCATCATCATCATCATCTTTCTTTTCTTCCTTTTCATCCGAATACATGCAATCAATCTATTCATCAACATTTTCTTCTTCTTCAAAGTATTCACTCTCTTCTTCTAATCCCCAATCAAGTGTGACATTAGCTTTGGCTTCCGAAGTAACCTTTTCCTCATCTGAACCCCTGGTTTAGTACCAGTTCCTTCACTTGAGGTTGTAAGGATGACTGTTGACTCATTGGGAACTCTTGGTGAAACACCAGTTCCTTCATTTGAGCCTCTAGTAAGTGACTGGCTTCTGCTGGCTTTAAGTGCTTGCATCGTGTTGGCAGCAAGTTGTTCTTTAGGAGTTAAAGTTTGAATGCCCTTCTTCTTCTGAGATGGATCAGAAGATATCTTCTTTGACACATTTGAAGTATCTCTGAATGCAATACCCGATGGTCTTCTTTTAGCAGGTTCGGGGTCTGATTCTGTTACAATCCGTTCATGAGTAGCATGAACTTGCCTTATTGCTTCCTCTTCTGCGGACTCAGTTAAGATCATAGATTTTCTCAACTCCAAAGCGACATCTGGTTTTGGAATGATGTTGTCCTCGGCAGAGATTAATACTTTCTTCTTAATTACTTTTCTACTGCTAATTTGTTTCCTAGAAGGTTCAGAATTAGATTCATCAGATACTTCAACACTTGCAGGCTTTTTAGAGACAGCTGCCTTCTTGCCTTGTGACCCTTTACCTCTGGTTTTCTTTAGAGGTATCAAGCAAGTGGAGTATTTGATGAACATCTGATAGGTCTCAGATTGCTTGATATCATTAGTAAGCATTGTATCTGGAATTGCTCGTCCATATTCTTGAACGTCTTCTCCAATTCTAACAAACTTCGTTCGGCTCAAAACACCGTTATCTTTGATTGTATGAAGACCAAAGGGTAGTGCATTAGGAACAGATTTGTGAATAAAGAGGAAATGGTTGATGATGAATTTGGTGAATTAGGGATAAGGCATGATTTCATGTCTGCTTTTCTTTAACTGCCTATTGTCAATCTGATATGATAAGTCTTCCCAAATCAACTCAACAAAGTCGACATACTTCTTGTGGAACATACCTTATATTATTGCAACTCTAGATTGACGAAGTCTGTCATTACTAGTTGTCTTCCCAGAAAGGCACTTGTTAATGATGGATGCTCGGGTTCTCCAAGGTTGGTGCATATGATCAATGAACATTTGTGGCAGATGAGTCAGTACTCCATTGTATCTGAGTCCAATGAGAAAGGTGAGTAGTTCCTCTTCAGGTGGAGGTACAATGAACTCTTTTCCTGGAACTCTTGGGCAAATGTCGAGAGCCTGGCGGAACACCTCAACATCAACTAGACACTTCTTGTTTGCCAGCTTAAACTCATAAAGATTGGTGTCCTTGATCTTGGTGATTGTGAACCAGAATTACTGCATGTAGATTTCTGGCACATCAGTAGAGGCAAGGAAGGCCTTGTAGAAAGAAGTGTTCTTGATGATGTCAAGGATGACTTGGTAAGTCTCTTCCTTCTGAGTCATAGTTAGATCAATCCTCATGTTTGTGGTACTAATCTTGACTCTGTCTGCTTTGGGAACCCATGCCTCTTCACGAGCAGCTTGTTGAATTATCTATTGATTCATGATTCTACTTAAGAATTATCCAATATAGTTTATATACACAACAGATATATATCACTGAATTGATTAGTTATCCTTAAATATGTGATTGATTCAGATGAAGACTGTATTTAGGTTTCATGCATGTATGTCCAATTTAACACACTAATTGAATAAGGTCGGCTATGGTCTATGATCAATGTCCACTGACTAAGTCAATTGACAAATCAAAGTCAACCTAAGTCAAACATTCAATTAAAGATCAAATAACATACAAATTCAATCATGACATATGTTGCAAGATAACAAAACAGACATGTTTCACATGAATTTTGAAAAATTTAGGCAGAGTTTCTTTTCATAAAACTATCATATTTCACATGATTTGTTACACCTGTCATGCTTCGCACAGTTATGATCATGCATATTTCGCACAGTTATGATAGTGACATATTCTGCATGACATGTTTCGCATCCTTATGTTATGACATATTCCACACACGTATTCCTATACATATTTCACATAAATATGAATAAACATATTTCGCACAAATAGGCATAAACATGTTTCGCATGATACATATGAACTTAACTTAGATTCTTACAATCTTACTCATCCTAAATTTCACTCACAATCAACACAGATCATTCAAGAACACAGCAAACTTCATTTTCATCAAGAGTTGACAACTTTCGATCCTATTGAGAAATTTTCAAGCATGAGCAAAAGTAGAACACAATATATTTAAGTATCAAGGCAACTAAGGGACAAGGCAAACATTCCGAGGGACATTCATAAGTTAACAAACAAGTTCGACATCAAAAACCTACATTTTCACATCATAATTCCTATTTCGAACCCAAGAACACGCTCATGCAACCTGATGTAATCCTAGGAGACCAAGAACATGTTTCCAAGGTATAAGGATAAGTATATCACACGAATTAACACAAACTTACAAACATTTTACCAAGCACACATATTTTGCATGATTCTTTCCCACAAGAATCGGCCTATCTCACACATAAGTTGAATTCATCAAAAAAATATTTCAAACGAGTAATCATGATGCCCTAACTATTAAAACGCCTCACCTAATTTTGACAAACACTCATTTTAATTTTCGTAAACCCTAACTTGATTTTAAGATCATACGACTAAACAAGTAAGAAGTACAGTAATTCCTCATGAACGAGTGATGTTAAATTGATTAGAAGCTAGTTAGTGTGTACCTTGAAGTTTGAAATCGAGTTTTGATTTTTTGGATGATGCGTGCAAAATGTGTATGAGAGTGAGGGAGTGTTTGGTTTTGCGTATGTGTGTGTGTGTGAAATGTGTAAATGTGAGGGTATAACCGATTGAGTTTTTCCCTTATTGGCAAAAATGATCCTTGATGTTTGTAACACTTTCTATTTCCATTTAAACTTAACACTAAGTTTAAGCGTTTTATAGAAATTGGCACATTTAGTCCCTAAAGTTGCTAACTTTGGTTCTAAGTCCTA